>CM055907.1:34446491-34743991 GCA_029582155.1 Panopea generosa
CTTGATATTGTATCTATGGTTTGCATTGTAGCTAGGCGCACTCGCCGTAGTCTGGTCTTTTCATTTATGTCTTGGTTATTCACAAATAATTATCTCCATATATATATCATGCATTGTGAATGGGCATCTGAAAAGATCCCAAAAAACGTAAATTCCGTTGTTGTGAATTTAATTATCTCCCTTTATGAAATTAAATATATATGAATTCACTGTATCTATATGATCCAACGAATTTATAAATCTGTCCTTTATATAGCATATATATATATATTAGTACCGAATGTTAACGGAAGTATACATTTTATTTCGATTTACCGCAACACAATTAGGAGGTTTTTAAATAATGTTTTATAGCCGCTAAAATGTCGGAGTACCTGAAAACCTTGCGGAAGTGAATAGCTTCAGCACTGCTTCATTACAACCATATGCATCGATTAACTACCGTAACGAGAGGGTATCAAGTCATAGGTAGTAATATTATTTCTAGATCAATGGGTGCTATGAGCACATTCAATATCGTTGTATTTTAGTAGGTCTGGTCGTGAAGATTCTGAACCTTACGATTTATTGAGTAGGAACAACTTATATATTTTAATACTTACCAAAAACATAATTGCCAAAAATATCTGCTTTGTAAAATGGATCTAACGAAACTTTCCCATTTGAGTTGCAAGCGTTAACAATAAAATATTGCTTTCTTTTGTTATAAAAAAGTTCATCAAGTGGTTGAAACCACAGGAGTAGTGACAATATATTTCTATATGCCTGTATATAGTATAATTAAGACAAGGGCACTGTCGCCAACTTTTACTGCAGCTCAAACGCATCGCACTAATTCAAACAATTCAATTCCCCTCGTGTAACTTAAACATTTATCTATTCAACAGTACCCACTTTTCTAAAATCCGTTTTGTATCGAAGAAGTACCAGCTATCGAAAAGTTGAAAATATCCCGATTTCCCTACAATGTAGATAAGCCTCTTATCTCAAAAACAGTTTTTCTCATAACTATAATTTATATAACGTATCACGATGAACAGCCAACACTACAACCACGACCAGTCAGTCAGTCGTAAGATTTTATTTATCCTCGCACCTTGCTTGAAACAATTTGGCGAGCAGGAACAGTTATAAAATTATGCTCCCTGTGGTCGCTCCCTTTGGGGTTCTTTATTGTAAAATTTTACTTAATGAACACTAACTATTAATAAACGACGTTTCTTAAACAAAACGGGTGGGGTTTTTGTTCTATTTTGACCGTTTTGTTTTGACATTTCAAGTGTCTCGAGAAGCTAAAGGTAACGAAGCGCCGCCGCATGGCATGACGAATAGCCAACGGAAACCGAGTATTGTGAAAGCAGTAGTTTGCGCTGCAACACAGTCAGTTTGGAACATCTCATTAACCGCGGTGCTGACAGTTTCTCATACAAGACGTAGTAATGAGATCTAATACCTGTAAAGCAAACTATCTTGAAAATTTACGTAAATCCACGTTTTCATCGGAAAACATATAAGAATAATGCATGTATTTATCAATATGTCTCATTTTACCATAAGGTCATCCTTAAAAAAATATTTGTTTGCTGTGCTCCAACCCAGTATTTTTTATGTGGATAGGTAGGTAGATATTTTTTTTCATAGTAATTTTAAAGACAAATGGACAAAAATCACGAAAAATTTGTTTAAACACTTTGAAAGTTTATAAAAAAAATGGATAGCTGCAATTGTGAATGAGTAGGTAGGAGCACATCAAACAATATATTTTTAAGGAAGGCCTAATATTGCAAGATATACTTGTCAATGAACCACCAGCACGGTTCTTTTTCCTTCTTTGTATTGAGCGTAATTCACTGCTCTGGTTTAATTATTTTGTCAAACAAGTCGATAACAAAACTGCAACGCACAGTGCACTTAAGTGCCAACAACTTTCGTACGCAGTGCATTCAAGGTTGAAATTTTGCAGATTTGTTCTAACAGTATTCTTTACAAACAACAGATGTTTTTTTTGTTTAGGCAGTCGTAGAAAAAAGGATTTGCCGTGCCTTAGACTAGTACCGACTTTCTCAAAATTGCAGCTACCAAAACTTTTTATTGACTTTCAAAGCGTTGATTTTTTTTCATGATTTCTGTCTATTTTTTGTTTAACAGTCTCCATGATGTATGACATTGTGTCTCACTGCTGATTTAAGTGGGAAAGTTCACTAATTTGTGGAGATGGGTGTGCTCGTGTTCTGGTCCCCAGGATCCTAGAAAAGTGTGATTAGGTTTACTTAACTGATCGTCTGTTAGCCCTTTATGACATACAATGACTCACTATTTAAACACACATACACACGGCGACTCTCAGGATCATCGTACTTTGATTCTAATTCGTATTATTCATTTTGTGAACATTCGTCAAAGATACTGTCACCGTATTCAAGAATAGGTTTGATGAAGGTAGTATAGTACACTGAGATAGTTTCTCGTTTTTAGTGTTCTCATATTTGTTTTCCCCTTGGTGAATGGTCTACACAGTTCGTTTTGCGAGATATAAGAAGTGCTTCAGTTCTGCTTTTGATGTGTTGAGTTTACCCAGCCATTTGTCAGTCCACATTACAATTTTCAACATGTCTGAATTAGGCGTTTCTGCCTCTAGTGTTACGTTTTCAGATAAGATAAAAATCTGCAAAAAGGAGAAGTGCTTACATAATATCAATAACAGTGTCGTTGATGTATAAATAAAAGAAAGAAGAGTGGACCTATAACACGTTCTTCAGGTACGCCGGGTGTACTATTAATTCCAATTGGAATATACCCCAGGTAGGATAACACGTTGCTTTATACCATTAATATACTTAGAAACCGTTCTGATGCAAGATTTTCTCATGACACTAGCAGCCCTTAGCCACAACCAGCAGGACCCCCTTATGTCGTACATGGTCGAATACCTTTTGGGTTTGTTTCAACCTATACAAACCATTTCCAACTTACCATTTTAGAGCAATATCCGGTGTACGTTGTACCACCCAACCGTAATCATTATCTCCATATAATTGAATGCAATGCCAGCAGCGTTAAATTCATATGCATTTGCTATAATTATAGCAGCCACGTTACATACAAACGTAACAGATGTACGGACTCGCGGTTAACAACCTAAGGTAGTTGAATGAACCCGAACTGAATAAAACGTTACAAGTGCAAACGGGCACGTTTTCATTTAAAGTATAATAAGGTTTATCAATTGTTAAATTGTCTATGCCCACGCCAGAGGCTGCGGTTCGATCCCCAACTCGACCCGATGCCTCTCATAAAACAACATTCAGTACTGGTTCTACCCAGGAAGCGGACTCGAGAACGGTTCATATAAGCTCTGAGCTTTCATTAAAATCAAGCTAAAAGAAATAAGTATAAACTAAATTTCTATGTGCAACCGGGCTCGTTTAAAGTTTATTATTTACATGGTATCTAAGATAACCGACAGACAGAACTTAATAGGTATTGCCCAAGTATTTTTCATAATCGTCACCACTTTCGTATACTATTAGTGTTATTACTTTTACATTGTCCCCTATAACTGAATATTGTAGATCCGACTAGCTCGATCGGTAACAAGTGTGACTGCATGTCCAAGGGTTCGGGTGTTCAGATTCCCAGCCAGCCACAGGCTCTATGATGATTGAACATTTGTTTTATGGTCATAAGTCCCATCCTTGAATTTGCATTGATAATATGACGTTGTCCACCGTCAAATAATTAAAACTTGTTTTACCATCTACGCTCTATTATTAATAATAAAATCCAGCACATTATGGTGAATTAACAACAAGAAAATTTAAAATGGCAAGGTCTTTTCGAAATGACTTTTTTTCTTGTAAAACCGTTGTCTCCCGGAGAGCGCAATTTCATGGCAAAGCACAGTTGAATAGCCAAGCACAGTTGAATGCATGGTTGCCCATTTTATGTTTGTGTAGGATTTCAACGTAACGGAAATAGTTGATTTGAATTAATTGACGATACTAGCTTATTACTTCCTTATAGTATATTGGCATGCATGGATGCATGTCCTTTCAAAGATAAGTTTTTCCCCTTAATTAACACGCAGTATATAATTGCAGAAGATAAGGTAATCTGAGCGGCGGTTATTGTCATGTATGGCGAGTGTTCCATGGTTCATTAATTAAACTTAAGCATTTATCAGAGACATTGTGCTATTAGTCCTTTGCGTTTGGTGAGTACCACAGACGTTACAGTGGCAGTGTTATTGTGTACGTTTTGCATTGCTTGAAGCATAATTAAGAAACACGTTTGGAGCTGATATTCTCAGTTTCAGCACATCCATACATTTAGGACTGGTTGTCCCTGTTTAAACACAGCCATGTATTTATGTGTGTTTCAACACATCCATATATTTAGGATTGGTTGTCCCAGTTTCAGCACATACGTACATTTAGAACTGGTTGTCCTTGTTGCAGCACAGCCATATATTTTGGACTGGTTGTCCTTGTTTCAACACAGCTTTACATGTAGGACTGGTCCCTGTTTCTGCACAGCCATACCGTTATGACTGGTTGGCCTTGTTTCAGCACAGCTATACATTTAGGACTGGTTGTCCTTGTTTCAGCTTAGTCATACATTTAAGACTGATTGTCCCTGTTTCAGCACAACTATACATTTAGAACTGGTTGTCTTTGTTTCAGACAGCTATACATGTATGTTGTCCCTGTTCCAGCACAGCTATACGTTTAGGACTGGTTGTCCTTGTTTCAGCACATACATTTTACTTGACATAAATGTATCCATATGTACGTTTAATTATGTTATATTTTTGTTTGATTTTTCAATTATTTGCCTTTGAGCCAGAGAGTTAACCTTATCCATTATATATAAATATGTAACAGTAAGTGTATTTTATTTTATTTTGCAATAATATTGATATGCAGTGGGGAGTTGTTTAATTTTTTTTCACCTGTTTAGTGAACATATATTATTTATGCCAACGCCTTTCAAATACATGCACTCAAATTGGACAATAGTGTAAACACGCACTTAGTTTTTACCTTACCTTCCTAGATGCCAATATAACTGGGTGTCACATATGAGCCCATATTATAATCTATCAGGTGCCCGAAATAGCGTTAAGCGAAACACTTGAGTGGTGATATTTTTTTTCTTGTTATTCTAGAAGTAAAATAAAAACAGTTTTTTTATTTATTATCTGGTTTGAGTAGGATCGTTCTAATGTACAAAGTACACTCGCACCACGCACGCACGCACGCACGCATATATACTTGGCAACATTAGTTTAGTGTAAATAAGACATAATTTAGCATATGGTAAACCTGATACACGCGATCTTGAACATTATAATTAATTATCTCGTTGCGCATTTCTGCTAATAAAAATATCTTGTGTTTTATTTGTTTTTTTATTGAAGTGCGTTGTATTTGTTTTGTGATAGCATGTGTTTATAATCGTCAGAAAATTGCGTGGGATTTATGTTTACTGACATACAATACATCTCTGACGTGTTTGTTAATCTTATTGTTCATATTGTTACTAGGTGAGTAGATCCGGAATATGAAAATGCATTTGTCATATCCTGAAACTTTGATTATCACTTTTAAAAAGAGCATTGACGGTGTTTAACAGAGTATTTGAATAGAAGGAGGCCATATCATGGGGGTCCATGTTCTCTGTATCTCTTAAAGTAATGGCCATTGTTCCTCAAATCCCCAAAAACGTATTTGCCGTAGTTCACCAAAATTTTCCCTCTAGATCTCTAATATTAGACCTTTGGTCCCAGAAAGTAATGGCTAATTTTCACCAGATCCCTAAACATAATGGCCATGTTCCCCAGATCTTAAAACCCGTGGGAGAGGTCACTTTAACCAACAACTAAAGCAACGGTTACTAGGCACATTATGGTATTTTTTTGACATGCTATATAGATGAGTCAACATCAGTGGGTCTTACATGGGTGCTCTTTTTTTATTATAAGCTCGTCTTTTTGAAAAAAAAACACGAAGAGCTATTGTTATGACCCTGGCGTCGTCGGCGTCGTCGTAATCGTTGTCGGCGTCGTCGTCGTCGTCGTCCTGTTGTTCAAAAATTATGTTTAGCTCAGCTTTTGCTCTGTAACTTAACAAACTACTCATGTTTTGGTGACTAAACTTCATAAACACATTTATTTTATGTTGTAGAAACAATGTGTATAGCTATCTTACGTAAATTCCCATACTTTGGGCTTTAAAACCGTAGGTTAAAGTTTTTTTGTTTAGCTCGGGTTTGAATTTTTTTTAATTATTTTTTTTAAATCATTTTTATTTTTCAGTAATACTATTAATTCTGTAAGCTGATCACCATCAACTAAAAAAGTTAACATCACTGATTGACCTATTTAATGGACTTTCCTGCCCGAGCCCAGCCAAGACCCTCACCCTGCTGCCCATATTTTTTTTCTTTCTTGTTTAAATTTGTTTTGTATTATATCAAATACTCTGCCCCATTTCAACTTTGTTACCGACCCAATAACCCTCACCCCTCCCTCCCCCCCAACCAACACCCACACCCACACAAACACACACCCAATCACCGCCTTTTTTTTTAGTATCAAATAAAATACTCTGCCCCATCAAGACCCTCAACCATTTTTGTTTTAATTTTATTTTGTATTATTTGTATTAAATCAAATACTTTGCCCCATTTCAACTTTGTTAATGACCAAATAACCCCCCCCCCCCCCACACACACACACACACACAAACACACCCAATCACCGCCGATTTTTTTTAGTATCAAATAAAATACTCTGCCCTATCAAGACCCTCAACTATTTTATTTTGTATTATCTGTATTAAATCAAATACTTTGCCCCATTTCAACTTTGTTACTGACACCAACGACATCCCCTCCCACATTTTTTTCTCTTTTTTCTTTTAAATTTGTTTGTTTTAAATTTAATACTATACTGTTCTGCCCCTTTGTTACCAACCCCAAGACCCCCACCCCCTCCAATTGTTCTGTATTGAAGTAGATACTGTCTCTTTTCAGATTTGTTACTAACCCCAAAACACCCTCTCTCTCTCCTTTTTTTTTATTTTATTAAACTAAACAGTCATGTTTATAAAACTTTAGCACATACACCCCCACATCCACACCCAGATTTTGAAATTGAATTGAATTCATTTCAGCTAGCCTTAGCCAGACATAGACATAGTGTATATTCTGCCCTAATAGTCCTACTTGCACATACATGTATCTACTATTTTGCTAATATAAAAGATGGTTTCATTCATACAGTTTTATCTGGGTTTTTTTCTGATGGTACATTATAATATACTGTTCTGTAATCGACAAGGCTAGAAGATTTGAGTTAACGTTGTTCTTCGACATCTCTTTTTTTTGGTGATTTTTTTTAAATCTGTTTTTCAGTAATAGTATTGATTTTTAGCTCTATTGGCCAAAGGCCAGAAGTGCTTATGCGATGGCGCGTTGTCTGCCGTCCGTCGTCTGTCGTCTGTCGTCTGACGTCTGTCGTCTGTTAGCAGCACTTTCTCTGAAACCATTAGGCAAATTAAACTGAAACTTCACATGGGTGTTTCTATTGCATAGGAGACTATACAGAAGATTATTTTTTTTCGATATGAAATTCAAGATGGCCGCCGTTACTAAAAATAGTCCAAAACTAAAAAAATCTTCTTCTCATGAACGGCCCTACAGATTTTCAAAATGTTTATGTAGAAATGATGACCAACTATAGTTTTGTTAGATTTGTTCAAATGGTGTCCCTAGGGTTACATATGACCTCGCCCCGAGGGTTCAATTAGGGGACACATGTCATTATAATATTTTTTTTTTTTTTTTTTTTTAAAATGGAAATGATTTTGCCTATATCTTCACAGAAGCATTGTTTGGTGAAGGAGGTTCAGATTTGTAAAAATGACTGGGTTCCACTGTCTTAATGGGTCAGGAGGGGCCCCAAAAGGGTACAAATTGGGAATTACTAAATTCGTTTCCTTAAGAACCGGTATGTCAGATTTGTTCATATTTTGCATAAATTATCCCTATGTGTAGGGGTTTGATTGCAGATAAGAATTTAGGGGCTAAAATTTATAGGGACCCTGTAAGGGGACTTAAAATTTTACATAGGGATACTATGGGAAAACAGAAAATTCTCTTTTTCTTTCATCTGTTCTGAAACCACTAGGCCAGTTAAACTGGAACTTCACATGGGTGTTTCTATTGCATAGGAGACTTTACCGAAGATTTTTTTTTTCGATCTGAAATTCAAGATGGCCGCCGTTACTAAAAATAGTCCAAAACTTAAAAAATCTTCTTCTCATGAACGGCCCAACAGATTTTCCAAAATAGTTATGTAGTAATGATGACCAACTATAGTTTTGTTAGATTTGTTCAAATGGTGTCCTTAGGGTTAAATATGACTCCGCCTCGAGGGTTCAATTAGGGGACACATGTCATTATAATATTTTTTTATTTATTTTTTTTAAAATGGAAATGATTTTGCCTATATCTTCACAGAAGCATTGTTTGGTGAAGGAGGTTCAGATTTGTAAAAATGACTGGGTTCCACTGTCTTAAGGGGTCAGGAGGGGCCCTAAAGGGTACAAATTGGGAATTACTAAATTCGTTTCCTTAAGAATCGGTATGTCAGATTTGTTCATATTTTTCATAAATTATCCCTATGTGTAGGAGTTTGATTGCAGATAAGAATTTAGGGGCTAAAATTTATAGGGGCCCTGTAAGGGGACTTAGAATTTTACATAGGGATACTATAGGAAAACAGAAAAATTATCTTTTTCTTTCATCTGTTCTGAAGCCACTAGGACAGTTAAACTGAAACTTCACATGGGTGTATCTATTGCATAGGAGACTATACAGAAGATTTTTTTTTTTCGATCTGAAATTCAAGATGGCCGCCGTTACTAAAAATAGTCCAAAACTTAAAAAATCTTCTTATGACGGCCCAACAGATTTTTAAAATGTTTATGTAGTAATGATAACCAACTATAGTTCTTTTAGAATTGTTCAAATGGTGTCCCTAGGGTTAAAAATGACCCTGCCCCTAGAGTTCAATTAAGGGACACATGTCAATATAATATTTTTATTTTTTTTTAGCTCTACTGGCCAACGCCAGAAGTGCTTATGCGATGGCGCATTGTCTGTCGTCCGTCGTCTGTCGTCTGTCGTCTGTTAGCAGCACTTTCTCTGAAACAACTTGGCCAATTAAACTGAAACTTCACATGGGTGTTTCTATTGCATAGGAGACTATACAGAAGATTTTTTTTTCGATCTGAAATTCAAGATGGCCGTTGTTACTAAAATGAGTCCAAAACTTAAAAACACTTCTTCTCATGAACGGCCCAACAGATTTTCAAAATGTATATGTAGTAATGATGACCAACTATAGTTTTGTTAGATTTGTTCAAATGGTGTCCCTAGGGTTAAATATGACCCCGCCCCGAGGGTTCAATTAGGGGACACATGTCATTATATATATATATTTTTTTTTTTTTTAAAATGGAAATGATTTTGCCTATATCTTCACAGAAGCATTGTTTGGTGAAGGAGGTTCAGATTTGTAAAAATGACTGGGTTCCACTGTCTTAAGGGGTCAGGAGGGGCCCCAAAAGGGTAAAAATTGGGAATTACTAAATTCGTTTTCTTAAGAACCGGTATGTCAGATTTGTTCATATTTCCCATAAATTATCCCTATGTGTAGGGGTTTGATTGCAGATAAGAATTTAGGGGATAAAATTTATAGGGGCCCTGTAAGGGGACTTAAAATTTAATATAGGGATACGATGGGAAAACAGAAAATTATCTTTTTCTTTCATCTGTTCTGAAACCACTAGGCCAGTTAAACTGAAACTTCACATGGGTGTTTCTATTGCATAGGACTATACCGAAGATTGACTATGAGTCAGTAGAGCGTCCTCAGGCCCTCTTGGGCCTCTTGTTTATAAATGGAAATGATTTTGCCTATATTTTCACTAAAGCATTGTTAGGTGAAGGAGGTTAAGATTTGTAAAAATGACTGGGTTCCTATGTCTTAAGGGGTCAGGAGGGCCCCCAAAAGGGTACAAATTGAGCATTAGTAAACTTGTTTTCTTTAGAACCGGTATGTCAGATTTGTACATATTTGATATAAATTATCCTGAAGTGTAGGGGTTTGATTGCAGATATTCTGTCCTGAATACACACGCCCAGCATGAATATACACTTATAACTTAGAAATATACATACATACATATATATGATTGCACATAATGGTACCAAACATAGAGATTTGGGAGGAAATGTGTGAGGTAACTGTGTGTTTTTTGTTGTGTCCTTTTTTTCTTTCTTGTTTTAATATGATATGTGTATATATGTACAGTATATTTTGGGTGCTTGTGTGTAAATTTCATGCTTGCATCCAGTAGTTCCACGAATTGTGAAAACAATTAACTGTTTTTCGCATGACGTGTATGCATATGGGCAGGATACAACATGACATGTGTTCTATTTTTATGCATTATAAATTCTTTTTTCGATATTTATATACAATGTTGACTTCTCCACTTTGAAATGTATTGAATCATGAATCCCAAAATTACTTTATGAAAATTGAAATTTCCATCAAATAAACCTTAGGCTTTTCATTACAGACATTATTTTTTTTTCAAACCTTGTAACAAAATTTACAAATATAAAATGGAACATTAACATGCAATGGTATGATAAATATTTAAGGTCTAAAATGTCCACTTTTTCAATTATATGTTGTGGGTCCTTGGTGTCTGGAGTGTTGATGATAAGGGTAGCATGTAGCAAAATTATTATACCCTCACCAAAACAGTATGACAAATAATATAACTTTATATTCTATGAATGTACAGGGTCTTGGCGACAAAAATAAAAGGAGGGATACCTTTAATTTTCTGAAAAGCAAAAATGGATCAATATACTTTTTACAAGATACACATTTTATCGAAAAAGATGAGAACATTATACGTATTGAATGGGGGTTTGAATGTTTTTTTAGTAACTACTCAAGTCAATCTCGAGGAGTGGCCATTCTTTTAAATAATAACTTTGATTTTAAATTACATTAAAAAACCACTGATTATAATGGCAAACAATTAATTTAAGACTGTACCATCAATGATAAAATATTTAACTTAATAAATATGTATGCTCCTAGTAAAGATGACCCAGACTTTTGTAAACAATTGAAGAATGGAATTAAAGATTCAGATAATTTATCTTTAATTGCAGGTGATTTTAATCTGATCTTAAACCCACAAATAGACTGTTATGTTTATGTTAATCTAAACAACCCTAACACAAGGGAAGTTGTTCTAGAAACAATTGTTGGTTGTGATTTAGTAGATAGCTGGAGAGATCAAAATCTAGAAAAAAAAGAATATACATGGTTTCGAAAAAACACTAATAAAAAAGCTAGATGATACTTTTTTCTTATCTCCCAGCAATCACTTACTGCTATAGTTGATGTTTAAATATTTCCAGGTTATAAAACTGACCACTCTTTGATTCTTTTAAAATTACATGTAGATTTATTAAATTTAGTGAAGGCAATTAATACTGGAAAATGAATAATTCTCTGCTAAAAGACTCTAACTATGTAAATATTATCAAGCAAACTATTGAAAGAGTAAAATTACAATATGCTGAAAAAGATCAACTCTCGGATACAAATATAAATGACATTGGAAATGATACACTTCAATAAGATATTGATGATCAATTGTTTTTTGAAACACTAATACTTGAAATAAGGGGTCAAACAATTAAATACTCCTCATTCCTTAAAGAACAAGAAAAAAATGAATATCTACTTCTTAAAGATATTGAAAAACTTGAAAAGAACATTTTATTAAACACAAATTGTTTGAAATTAAAAAACAAGAACTATATAAAATACTTAAAAAAAAAATGGAAGGTGTCAAAATAAAATCACAGGCAAAATAGATTGAAGAAGGAGAAAAAAACCACAAACGTTTTTTTGCAATTTGGAAAATAAAAATTTTGTGTCAAAAGTAATGCTAAGTCTTATGTCTAAAAACAATGTTCTTATTGATACTCAAGAAGGAATCTTGAAAGAAACTATGAAATTTTATAAAACTTATATTTTTTACATGATACTGAAACAGTCAATTTGTTTGAAATTCTCTCAAATTGTAAAATTCTCAAATTAAATGAAAATGAAAAAAAAAAAATCAATGGAAGGGCAAATATCATATGAAGAATGTTTTTACAGTTTAAAGAAAATGAAGAACTCAAAAAGCCCTGGACACTCAGGATTCACAGTTGAATTTTACAAGTTTTTTTGGCGTGATATAGAACATTTTTTGGTAAGATCTATTAATGCCGGTTTCAATAAAGGAGAAGTGTCTATATCACAAAAACAATATGTAATAACATGTACCCCAAAGGGAAACAAAGATAAAAAATACTTAAAAAAATGGCGTCCCATTTCATTATTAAATGTGTCTTATAAAATTGCATCAGCAAGTATTGCGAATAGATTAAAAATATTTTGGGAGGTATAATTAATGAAGATCAAACTGGTTTCATCCCAAACAGATATTTAGGAGAAAATACAAGGCTTTTTTTATACGATTTAATGTTTTATACTGAAAAGAATGATATACCTGGACTATTACTTTTAATTGACTTTGAAAAAGCCTTTGACTCGGTTGCATGGCACTTTATTCACCAAGTATTAAATTTTTATAACTTTGGTCCTGATTTCAAAAAATGGATAAATATATTTTATACACATAGTTGAAATACAGAATCGTGCTGAATTGTAAATGGACATCTCTCAGAATGGGTTTTTCTTCAAAGAGGATGTCGTTAAGGTGACCCAATATCACCATACATTTTTATTTTGTGTGCTGAAATACTTGCTCTCCTTGTCAGGAACAGTCCAGATATAAGGGGAATAAATGTAGGATCCACAGAATATGTAATATCTCAGTTTGCGGTCGATACATCTTTAATATTAGATGGTTCTGAAAAATCACTTAGAAACACATTAAACGTGTTAAAATTCTATGCAAGAATCTCCGGCCTTAATATCAATATAGATAAAACTAAAGTTGTATGGATAGGTGCAAAACGAGACTGCCAGACAAAATTATGCAGTGATATACAACTTAACTGGGATAATAAATTAACTGTATCAGGTATAAACTTTTCTAAAAATTTTGACTAGATGGTTAAGCTTAATTATGACAATAATATTCGAGAATTCAAGAATCTGCTTATTACATGGTCAAGAAGAATTTTAACACACATTGGAAAATTATGGTTATTAAAACTTTGGCCATTTCAAAAAGTATTCATCTTATTTTTGCATTGCCTAACCCAGATTCTGAAACTTAACTTGCTATTTTTTAAAATTTTTATGGAATGGAAAACCAGATAAAATAAAAAGAACAATTATTTATAAAGACTACTCACTAGGGGGACTAAGAATGATAAATCTTGAATCATTTATTGCAGCTATAAAAATCACATTGATAAGAAGAACATTTCAAGGTGAAAAAAATATTTAGAAATCTTTAAAGTTTCATATGAGTCACTTTTACATTTAGCACAGTTGGAGCTGTATTTATTGAAAAACATTTAGATAAAGTTAAAAGTCCCTTCTGGAGAGATGTTTTAATTGTTATATGAATTTTTTTAAAACAAGTTACGCCATATTCATGGCATGAATTTCAAGTGATACCACTATGGCATAATTCTAATATTAAAGTCGGAGGTTCGAGTGTTATATTGATAGATATTTTAAGAAAGGTATATGCTTTATCAATGATTTATTGAACAGTAATGGAAATTTTATGACACTTGCTGAAATGACACAACAATATGAATATGGTGTTGTAACACACTATTTAGAATACTCTGGTCTCATATTTGCTTTAAGGACATATCTAGGTACCTTTTCTTTTTCACACTCTAGCTCTAAAGCAAAGAATCCATTAGTTCCTTTGCCAATATCAATTTTATTTAGAAATAAAAAAGGATGTAGATACATATACGATAGGATTAAATCAAAACATGAATCTCCATTAGCATCCAAAAAATGGGCAAAAGAATTTGACTTAAGTGGAGAATCTGTCATAAGTAAGAGATTTAATATCCTTTTAAATGCAGTAATGACATTAAACTGAAATGGTTTCAATGCAGAATAAATCATCGAATATTGGGAACAAATCATCTTTTAGAAAAATTGAACATTAGTAACTTCAACCTTTATTTACTTTGCAAAACACATGCTGAAATAATAGAACACTTATTCTGTGAATGTAAGGTAACAAAATTGTTTTGGGCCAATCTTGGAACTCTTTTTAAATCAGAAATGCCCAACAAAAGATACAAAATGGCAAGATATTGATATAGTTTTTGGCAACAGAAAATTCGATGATGTTATTAATAATATACTGTTTTCTGCAAAGTATTATATATTTAAACAAAGATTAAAAGATTCAGAGCCTGAGATAACACAGTTCAAAAAATACATAAGAGACAATACAACATAGGAAAATGTAACGCTCAGAAAAACTTAGAAGTACAAAAATTTGAAAACATGTGGACTCCACATATGAGCATTTTAGATTAATGTAAACACTTAAACATATTCAACATACCATAGTATAAGTCTATAGGCGTATATATATATATATATATATATATATATATATATATATATATATATTATATATATATTTATGTGTATGTTTACAGATGTGCACATTTGGTATATGATGTATATATATATATATATATATATAACTTCAGGTTCCATATTTTTTTATGAAAACCTTTAACACTAACTTCCTATCTGATCTTAAAAATTGCATATAAATTGTTTTTTATATTTAAAAGATTATGTATATAAAATGAAAAAAATACGTAAACCCATTACATACAAAATGTATAAATTATACTATAGATTCCCCCCCCCCCCCCCCCCCCCCCCCCACCACACCAATGATATATATCCTTTATGAATAACAATTGATACAAAGACAAATTTATGCAGAATGTTTTCATGAATCATTTAAAACAGTTCGCTATATATATTTATGCATACATGTATGTGAAAACCTATATGGTGCAATCGATCTTTTGCGATTCATGTTTTTACAACATCGATTTTTTTTTAATTTCATAGGCAGTAAATTATATATATATATATATATATATATATATATATATATATATATATATATATATATTTTCTTTTACAGAAGATCTAAGGCAGGCTATTTTCAAACATTTTTGCTTTCATAAAATACCCAGAGCTGACATAAAATAAATATTTACATCTACAAAAATGAATTCACTTTTGTAGAGACAATTTTCATTTTTATGCTTTTTGATGTATTATGTAGGTTTCCTATTGCATTAGATTTGATAATTCCATTGTTAAATGTAAATAGCAACATAATCAGAAGACGAATCATGAACAAAAAGGGTCAAGAATATTTTTTAGATTTTGATATTCTTGACTGTATGTTGTTGTTTGTTATTTTTTTGTTGTTGTTCATTTTCCTTTTTTCTTTTAGCTTTCTAAAACACGAAAAAAACAACAACACACACTCAAAACATTGATTTACAGCATCCAAAATTGACACTTACTTAATAGTACCATATGGTAAAATCAAATGTTATCCACTATTCAAATAATATAATTAAAATAAGATATTTTCTGTAGAAAATAAGCTGTTATTTATATATATCTATATAAATACTATACATGTTGTTAATTGGAAATTTATTAGCATATTGTAATATCTCCTGTATTGGAGAATAAAAAAACATTAAAAAAAAACAACAAAACAAAAAAGACTTAGAAATATACGCGTCTATATTATCAATTTGCATAACCTCTTTATTACAAACATCGGGTTTCTGAAGCCGCCACGTTTTTGTTTTTGTTTACATTTGCCATTTTCAACGAACCGCTTTCGGGTTTCCGATCAGTCATCGGAGAACATCGTGAAAACTCGTTCCCGATCTCGTTTTCGAGGCTTTGTTTGGGAAGTTTACGGAGTTCAATGTAACTTTATTGCGGGACGTATTAAAGTTTTGGCCAATATTCAGTTACTGTTAATTTGATAGCTTTTAAGTAGATAAAGGTTATACATCAATACATCAGCATTATTTTGTGCACACTGCATACAGGAAAAGTCTGGATTAACAGCTTGTTTGTGTTACTTGCCAATATAATCCCTTTAAAATGTTTACTTCACTGACTTTGACCTACAAAATAGATTTGGGAAAAAGACGAGCATATGCACCCGCTTGCGGTGTTCTTGTTGAATTGTTCGAGTATATATAAATCGATGCTTTTGCCGAACATACTACCCTTTTGCCAACGAGTTGAATCAATAGCATGTGTTTACCTAGCGGCGGACCAGGTTATATAAATGTGAGTCATTGCACTTCTGCACTTGAACAGCATGTGATACTCATCTTTATCATAACTCAGATTACGAAAGTTTTCGACTTACCAAAACACCAAACTCGGCTCTCATACGTAAAACTCCGAATTGCTTTCCGACTAACCAAAACATCTAAATAATTTTTATGGTAAAATGACATTACATATGTCAACAAGTTAAATCAATAGCACGTTCTGACGGGAAATGATATATGAGTCAATTTACAAAAGGTGTTATTTTTAGAATCTTGAAAAAAAACAAAAAAACACGAATTTTCTCGTTTCTTATCGAAATGACCTGAAAAATAAATGATACATGTACCTTTTTCTGAGTAATGGGAAATTTTTTTTTTTACATTCTTGCTCATTTATCATTAAATTCTTATACTAATTAGCAAAAATGATATTATTCTCTGTTTAAATAGCTTTGAATAATATATTTGTGCCAACTCATTTAATAAGTTCAGTAGTAAATGGACAGTCATATAAAATTCTCTATTCATGTAATGATGGTCAGAACAATGCTTGGTCATTTTCGCCCACGGAACAACGCTCAGTAATTTCCGCCGACGGAACAACGCTTGGCCCATTTTGAACACCAGCTGAGTATCCTAAAACAGTCTAAGGATGACGGAATTGGCCGAGTTCGCATTCGTAATACTCCGTTCGAACGCAAACCGAAATTGCCGAACTTTATAGCGACTACGATGATGGTGGAATTTCTTCCAGGACAATTGAACAGTGTTTTTTTTATTAATCCTGCATCATTTTGGAAATCACTGCCTGAGTAAAACAGATGCGAGGAAGATGTATTTGCCAATTCAGGTGCGTTAAAGCCAAGAAACGCCGACTTTTCACCAAGTTGTCGAACCAAACACAGTTTGAACTCCATCCAGAACACCCCACACATAATCTAATGCCGAAGAATGACGGAATCGGTCGATTGTGTCTGTTTTTTTACTGACAAATGGGAGCGCCTGCGACGCTTTATTTGACAACATACCCTTCACTTCACGGATACTAAACTAAGATTAGTATGACAAAAATAAACGCTATAACTGGTAGCTCTGACCCGCGTTTGGCTGATTTAGATTATCTGTGACGAGTATAAAAGTACACGGCGATTGTAGAGCGAACCTCAAATGTCCTGGAAGTAGGGCATGTCGCATTGTTTACATATCTTTGTAAACTGCGCAATGTTATTATGGTTGACATTGAATCTTTAATTATCAACGTGTTGATTGTAGAAAGTAATTGGTTATTTTAAAAGTCCCTGTTTATTCGCTGTCTGCAACGATACATTTTTTAAGAATACAAATAAAACAGTCTGAGATCTGAAGGTCCGCTTATAGGGTATCTGACATATTAGTTCTGGTTTGAGTTGTACTTTCAACAGTCCAAATATCCAAAAATAATATTTGTTAAGTTGAGATAATCTCAATACAGTTGTACAAAGTCAATATTAGGAATGCTGTATATAACCCGGCTAGCTCAGTCACTGTCAAATCCAGGCCGGTCTCTGTGCGTGTGATGATTGATCATGCACTTCGTTTTCTACAGTTATAAATTTCCACCTGAATATGTGGAGAAGTAGTCACTGACTTACAGAGGTAATATGTGCCTGGTATTGATTAACCACCTAATGTGTGCCTGGTAATGGTACCGATTAACCACCTAACGGACCCTAGAAACGATGATTACATTTTTGATCGCCGTTAAATAACGGAACTACTGCTAAAAACCGAAAAACCTTACAGACAAAACCATGCTTTAGCAAGATAACACGAATGAGCAGGATTGGTTACGATCGGACTTTCAATCTCAGCTGTGCCACATTCGCATTTATAGATTTACCTGTTAAATATTGGCAACCAAATTCAACGGGAATTCGGTAACCCATTATTTGTTTAAAACTGGTAAGTCTGAATAAATTCCTGGATTTTTGATGATTTTGTGCCGAGTAAGTAACAATCTTATGTCGCCAGTGAATTTACATTATAGTACTTGATCAGAACACTACTGCACATTTTGTAGAACTGCATTATTCGAACACTCGTATCATTCAGATCTGCATTATTCGAACACTCGTATCATTCAGATTATTCACGTCATGTACATGTATTTTGTATAAGTGAGGTTAAACTAGTGATATATTGGTTCAACCGTTTAGTTCGCGGAGAACTTGTAAAATTGATCGACTTTGATTATCTAACAGACTTGATATACTGGTGTTGAAGCAGCGTGTGGGGTTCAAGGTTACGTTTATCAACGAATATCAGATAAACATCAATTTACCAATACGTTTTAAGATTTGCTTATTAGCTCACCTGAGCCGAACGCTCACAGGTGAGCTTTTGTGATCGCCTGGTTCCGTCGTCCGTCGTCAGTCGTTAACTTTTAGCTTCTTACAACTTCTCCTCTGAAACCACTGGGTCGATTTTAAAATAATTTCACAGAAATGTTCTTTGGGTGACCCTCTACTAAGTTTGTTCATTGAACGCCATCTTGATTCGTCAAAAAACATGGCTGACAGGGGGTGGGGCAAGTTTGATAAGTAAAATTTAAAAAAATCTTCTTGTCAGAAATTACTGGTTCGATTTTAAACTAATTTCACAGAAATGTTCCTTGGACGACCCTTCACCAAGTTTGTTCAAACCGTAGTGATTTGTAAAAAACATGGCGGCCTGGGGTGGGGCTAGTTTACAATATAAGCTATTGTAAAAACTTAAAAAAAATATTCTTGTCAGAAACTACTGGCCCGATTTTAAAATAATTTCACAGAAATATTCCTTGGAGGACCCTTCACCAAGTTTGTTCAAACCGTAGTGATTCGTCAAAAAACTTGGCGGCCAGGTGTGGGGTTAGTTTACTATATAAGCTATAGTAAAAACCTTAAAAAAATCTTCTTGTCAGAAACTACTGGCTCGATTTTAAAATAATTTCACAGAAATGTTTTTTGGGTGGCCCTCTACCAAGTTTTTTCAAACCGTAGTGATTCGTCAAAAAACATGGCGGCGAGGGGGTTGGGTTAGTTTACAATATAAGCTATAGTAAAAACTTAAAAAATCTTCTGGTCAGAAACTACTGGCTCGATTTTAAAATAATTTCACAGAAATGTTCCTTGGTTGACCCTCTACCAAGTCTGTTCAAATCATCTTGATTCGTCAAAAAACATGACCACCAGGGGGCGGGGCAAGTTTAATTAATAAAAAAATCAAAAATCTTCTTGTCAGAAATTACTGGCTCAATTTAAAAATAATTTCACAGAAATGTTCTTTCGGGGACCCTTAACCAAGTTTGTTCAAACCGTAATGATTCGTCAAAAAACATGGCGCCCAGGGGTAGGGGTAAGTTTTCTATATAAACTATAGTAAAAAAAATAAAAAATCTTTTTATCAGAAACTACTGGCTCGATTTTTAAATAATTTTACAGAAATGTTCATTGGGTGACTTTCTACCAAGTTTGTTCAAACTGTAGTTATTCGTTAAAAAATATGGCGGGCAGGGATGGGGTTAGTTTACTATATAAGCTATAGTAAAAACTTAAACAATCTTCTTGTCTGAAACCACTGGGCCAATTTTGATAGAACTTCACAGAAATATTCATTCGGTGACCCTCTACCAAGCTTGTTCAAGCCATCTTGATTCGTAAAAAAAAAACATGGCCGCCAGGGTGCGGGGCAACTGTCATTAGTAAAAACTTAAAAAATCTTCTTGTCAGAAACTATGGCTCGATTTTAAAATAATTTTACAGAAATGTTCCTTGGAGGACCCTTCACCAAGTTTGTTCAAACCGTAGTGATTCGTCAAAAAACATGGCGGCTAGGTGGTGGGGCTAGTTAACTATATACGGTATAGTAAAAACTTAAAAAAAAATCTTCTTGTCAGAAACTACTGGCCCGATTTTGATATAACTTCACAGAAATGTTCCTTGGGTGACCTTCTACCAAGTTTGTTCAAGCCATCTTGTTTCGTCAAAAATCATGGCAGCCAGGGGACGGGGCAAGTTTAATTAGTAAAAACTTAAAAAAAATCTTCTTGTCAGAAACTACTGGCTCGATTTTAAAATAATTTCACAGAAATGTTCCTTGGAAGACCCTTCACCAAGTTTGTTCAAATTTTAGTGATTCGTCTAAAAACATAGCGGCCAGGGGGGTGGGGTAAGTTAACAATATAAGCTATAGTAAAAACTTAAAAAATCTTCTTGTCAGAAACCACTGGATCGATTTTAAAACAATTTCGCAGAAACGTCCTTGAGTGACCCTTTACCAAGTTTGTTCAAGCCGTTGTGAGTTTGTAAAAAAAACCATGACCGCCACGCTAGTTTACTATATAGGCAGCTATAGTAAAAACTTCAAAAGCCTTCTTGTCAGAATCTACTGACCTGATTTCGATGTAGTTCCACTGACATTTACCATGGGTGAACCTCTACCAAGTTTGAACTCTTCTACGCGTATGTTACATCTTCAAAACAAATCAAAATTCAAACTACTCGCCCATCTCGTTTTTCTGGGATTTTTAGTGTTTAGTGTACATGTATTATATTTATAATCTACTTAAGTTGGGTGACTCAAGGTCAACCAGGCGAGCGATATAGGGCCATCTTGACCCTCTTGTTAATGTAACTGTTGGCTAGAGACGATACATATGTCAACTTCTACAGGTTATCGGGGGTGATGGGGGTTGTTGGACTCAAGCGGGCGCTACTGTTCAAATTAACATCAAGTCCGACTAGTATTACCCCCATCCCAACCACCCTAAAAGAAATACCCCATCCCCATATGAGTATACAGAACCAACCGTTTAACATGGAAACCTGCAGAACAGCAAAATTGGAACGAAATCTACATACTCCAAGTGTCGCCTCCTACTGTTCGCATGAGTTCCAGTGGTCCTATAGTGGTCCTATACTTGCCATAACTCATTGTGCTACCCGGTAATTTATCCGCAACGATGATGAACATGACAAAAAAGATACCTATTCTGCAGAGATCAGCAGTGACACTGTGACTGGATACAAAGATTGATGGAAATAAAGCAGTAGAAAACTAGTTTGACAGAAACTAGAGTATAATAAATAACATGCAATGTTATTATTACGCCATAAAGTATGTAGATTTCTACTTCATGTTGCTGTCATTAAATGGAGTCATGTCAGTTTTATGTATGATGTATACTATTGTTTTAGCACTGAATAAACACAAACAGCAATGCTGTAATATGCTGTAATATGTAATACTATCTGTTGAACAAATTATACCCGTTCGGGAAGTAAAATAACGCCGACCACGTGGTTGCATGACACTCGCGTGAGAATCTTTCATAGATTCCGGTAACGACATTTTTGTGTGGTTTCGGATCTGTTTTGATTGCACTGTACTAGTTCAAGGATACCACTCCACGTAAACAACATGTTGTCATATATCGGAGTTCTAGACGGACGTGCGAAGATTTAAGTAAATTTTAAAAAATATAAAGCATGAACTTAAATACGTAATTATGTAATCGGGCTTCAGATTTGGAAAGGGGTTTATGTCTAGTAAATGCATCGAAGGCATCCCCTTTTTCTCAGATTCCTGCTTATTTGTGACGAAGCGTGATCTAACGGTCTATTATCGCTATTCTTATTCCTACGCAGTCGTATTAAACTATAGGTTGTATGTGTCGCATGTAAAACCATTGAATTTGTATATTATAAGTCATGGTTGACACCAATTCCATTGAAATGATAGATTCCATAGTCTTGTGTCCTTGATTTGTATTGCAGCCAGGCACGCTCGCCGTCGTCTGATCTATTTCTCCGTACATATATTTATATGCAGAATGCATAAAGAAATTGGAGGAATTGTAAAATAAAAATGTGTAACTTTACGCACTGAACATAAGGACAACACCCAAGGTACATTGTGGCCAGAGGCCGGTGTCACTGAACATAAGGATAACACCCCCAAGGTACATTGTGGCCAGAGGCCGGTGTCACTGAACATAAGGATAACACCCCCAAGGTACATTGTGGCCAGAGGCCGATGTCACTGAACATAAGGATAACACCCAAGGTACATTGTGGCCAGAGGCCGATGTCACTGAACATAAGGATAACACCCCCAAGGTACATTGTGGCCAGAGGCCGGTGTCACTGAACATAAGGATAACACCCCCAAGGTACATTGTGGCCAGAGGCCGATGTCACTGAACATAAGGATAACACCCCCAAGGTACATTGTGGCCAGAGGCCGATGTCACTGAACATAAGGATAACACCCCCAAGGTACATTGTGGCCAGAGGCCGATGTCACTGAACATAAGGATAACACCCCAAGGTACATTGTGGCCAGAGGCCGATATCACTGAACATAAGGATAACTCCCAAGGTACATTGTGGTCAGAGGCCGGTGTCACTGAACATAAGGATAACGCCCAAGGTACATTGTGGCCAGAGGCCGGTGTCACTGAACATAAGGATAACTCCCAAGGTACATTGTGGCCAGAGGCCGGTGTCACTGAACATAAGGATAACGCCCAAGGTATATTGTGGTCAGAGGCCGATGTCACTGAACATAAGGATAACGCCCAAGGTACATTGTGGCCAGGGGCCGGTGTCACTCAACTTCTTAAGCTGGGAGTTTCCTGTACTCAAACATATTAATTTCGCACAATGATTACTTAAGCTTGAACTTACTAACCTGTGAATGACCACACATGATTAGTCGGTACAAATATGTAATAACATGCAACAAAATCAATATCAATTTGTTATTCAGTGAAACAATTACTACGCGAGCAAGGCTTTATAGACGTGTGGTTATTTCCTACATCACGGTTAACATGAATGGTAGTTTTATCATAGTGTTGAAAAGTAGATTTAAAGACGCATTTATTACAAACTGGAGAGAAAGTATGCGCACTTGCACGTCTTTATGTCGTTTCAAAGAGTTTGAAGATATTTTTGATGTTCAGAATATGTCAGTAAATTCTGTACAAAAAATTTCATATGTGCCATATCGAAATGCAGACTTTGCCAATATATCGATTTTTTTATTCAAAACCAGGGCTTTTTCCCTGGAAGAGGCCCAAAGCTTTTGATATTGCGAACAGCTTGAGTGGGGCAAACATTTGGACTCTTTTTAAAGCTGTAGCAAATTAAAAAAGTGTAACACTGTTCAGATCATTGTCTAATAATTAGTTATCAGATATTACTATAATATAAAAACATGATTTTTTAATTGGGAAGTAGCCAAATATTGGACGCTGTGTAATAAGGTAAAAAAGCCGCCATACAGTGATGCTTTTTATGCCCCCACTAAAAATGTTTGGGGTGGCATATAGTAATCGCAGCGTCTGTCCGTCAGTCCTTCTGTCCGGTTTTTCGTTTCCGGCCTGTATCTTTGTCATACATAGATGGATTTTGTTGATACTTGGTACAAATGATCAACATAATATGACGACGTGTCGCGAATAAGACCCACACCCGTAACTAAAAGGTCAAGGTTACAATTTGGGTTTGTGTGAATACACTTTGAGTCTGTGTGAGATTTCGTGTCCGGCCTGTAATTTTGTCATGCATATATGAATTTAAATGATACTTGCAACAAATTATCAACATAACATGATGACGTGTCGCGAGTAAGACCCACACCCGTAACTCAAAGGTCAAGGTCACTATTTGAGCTTGTTTGACAACACTTCGACTTTGTGTGAGATTTCGTGTTCGGCCTATAACTTTGTCATGCATAGATGGAATTTAGAAATACTTGCTACAAATAATCAACATAACATTACGTGTTGCGAGTAAAACCCACACCCGTATCTCAAAGGTCAAGGTCACAATTTGAGTTTGACAACACTTTGAGTCTGTGTGAGATTTCGTTGTTGCAGTTGTTGTATGGTGTTTAGCGTCGCTTTCAACAATTTTTCAGTCATATCGCGACGGTGTTTACTTGAGACAGTATTCTAAGCGCTGTCGCACTGGAGTATCATGCCGCAGACACATAATACTGACACCGGGCCAAATAGACCTAGAACTCTCCTTTAAATGTTGAACGTCAAGCGGGGAAGCTTCTAGTACCATTTTTAAAGTCTTTGGTGTGACCCGGCCGGGGATTGAACCCACGACCATCCGCATGCGAGGCGGACGCTCTACCACTAGACCACGCTGCTGTCTACATTTCGTGTCAGGCCTGCAACTTTGTCATGCATAGATTGATTTTTATAAATACTTGTTATAAATGATCAATATAACATGACGACGTGTTGCACTTAATACCCAAATTCCCATTTCAAGGTCACAATTTAACTTTGTTTGACAACACTTTCAGTCTTTTTGACATTTCTTGTCCGGTCTGTTATCTATGGATAAATTTTAAAAACACTTGGCTCAAATGATCAGACACACTTTCAATTTGTTTGATATTGTGTGTCTGGTATTTGACTTTGCCTTTAACTTGTCTAAATTTATTAAGATGACATGACGACGTGTCATAAGTAAGACCTAGACCCATACCTCAAAGGTCAAGGTCACACTTTTAGTATGTATGACAACACTTTGAATCTGTTTGAGATTTCAAGTCCGTCCTTTAACTTTATCATACATTGATGGATTTCAAAAACACCAGGCTCAAGTTATCAACAATTGATCTGTAACTTTGTCTTACATTTAGGGATTTTAAAATAGCTTCACACAAGTGATCAGCCTGTCATGATGATGTTTCAGCAGCATTTAACTGTTGAAATACCCAGACCATTACATCAGATGTCAAGGTCAAGGTCACGCTTTAATGTAAAAAAAAACATGAAATTGCATGTCACGTCTGAAACATCAGTCCATTGCTCTTTATATTCATCGATACATCGCTACCTATTATAACATTATTATTATTTTTCAACGACCATTCGGGGGGCATGCGACACTTACCAGTGACATTTCTTGTTTATTTCGTTTTTTTATACTGTATCATTCATAACTATGTATGCTAGCCCTACAATATTGTATATTGTAAGTTCTTATCTAATCAACTTTTCCCTATTATATATTCTGTATTATCATTGTGTGTGTGTTATTCGGCGATAAAGAACGGAGCTACTGAACTATTGTTATTCCATTACTTAGATATGCGTGTACCTTCAAAGAGTACAAAACTGCTACAAACAAAGATGTAGAATAATTGCGCACTTCGCTTTTCAACAGATTATGGACTGGTCCTATTAAAAATACAACCATTTGAAATTTAATGATACACATTTGGGTAGCTGCATTTGAGCACCGTAACCGAGTATTGTTATGGTTTTGTTGTGCATGTATGTTACCTGCAACAATCCAATTAAGTACATTTTCAAGCTAAGTATTGCACTTAAAACTGAAACATGCTTTATTTGAAATAGTGACGCTGAAATAGTATTTGATTTGTTGTCGGGTTTAACATTCTGACATGTCAACAGTGCTCAAGATAAACTTTTCTCCAAATGAGTTTTTACCCTTTGAATTAACATTTAATGCTTATTATAAAAATGCTTAAGGTAAAAATGAACATTATTAAATTGCCCATTAAAACTAATCAACACTGGAATGGAGATTAATCAATGCTTATTTTACCACTTAATTTAAATGTCAATGCTTTATTCAGAAATTTCAATTCTTAAATACCCCCAAATAGTGCTCATATGGAGCACTGTGTCAAGATGTTGTCTGCCAGTTTGTTTGAATTCACATTTGAAATAGAAGTTTTATTATAATGTATTAATGAAAAATGGAGAAAAGGCTTAGCAGATGACAGTTGAAAATGTTGCAATACAACAATATACATGTATATATCAAAATTAGAAAATATTTCAAAATTGAATTCAATTTCACAAACAAACTATACTTGCTATGATTAATTACAGCACGATTACATAAGTTAAGCACTGCGCATATGTTCACACTTACAACCAGGTCTCACATGTTCACACTTACAACCAGGTCTTGAGAAAGCACGGGCTTTGTTTTGTTTTGGTTATATTATTAATTAATCTACTGCAAATCAATTTTTTTTTATTTTCAATTGAACACTTTTTTCTGTGACTATGAAAATTACGCAATTTTCCTTTTTAAAACCGTTCAAAATGACATCAGGAAACTGTGTACACATGTTCAGGAAACTGTGTACACATGTTAACCAATTGGTGTAGTTCTGTCTTTTTTTATTGCGGAGTTGTCATTTTGAATATTTTGCCGTAATCGTCAAAACAAATAATGAAAATTACGAAAATCTCCATTTCTGTAGCAGTACTACAAAACTGTTCACAAAACTTTGTACTATATGTCAACCTCGTGGTCTAGAAGTGACTTCCGCTAGGGTAGTGTTTTTAATTTCAATATTATTTCTGTTTCCACGGAAATAAATAGCAAAAACTGCAAAATTCTCCGTTTGCGAATTTCATAGCTATTGCTATTTGTTTCCATGGAAACAATAACAATATTGAAAATAAAAATTCCAAAACATAGCGGTCTAGTAGTGCATTTTGCTTTCAGGGAATACCCCATAGCGGGGAATATTAATGACCACCTGGTGTTGTTTAATATAGAAACACAAAACTGTACAATATATTAAAGTATGCCAGAAATGGTTTGGCTAGTTATCTAATAAAAATCGATATATTTGACTTATTGCTGTGTGCTTATACACACGTCTGTAAGGAGAGTTGGATATCCTGTTTTGAGACGTTTCCCTCTGCACGCGCTTTTATATGTGATAATTACGTACGCACGTGATGCACTTGACTATGATTAATGCACGTACTTAGCGCATTTCAATTATCTCCAGTTGTTGCGAAATAGAATACGTCCTCATTATCTTTCACGGAAACATCCGCCTCGTTTGTTTCACATATATTGGAATATTCTCATGCGTGCTGTTTTGTATAAGTTAAACTGATATAAGATCTGTCGCACATGGTCAGCAACCGCAGCAACCGCAATTGCGTTTTTCATAGACTTACATTATAACGTTTGACCTAATTTTCATTATTTCTATCATTCGCGGAAAGTCCAATAGCATATTAATGCACTATCCTAGGTTCAAATTAAAATGTCCCATAAATGGGGTCAAAAGCACCACTTTTTTACCATTTTTGCCCTCTGAAGTTGGATACTCCCCACTTTCATCATGAAGAAAAACTAAATTTCACCAATTTTACTTTCCATTGATTTTCCCTTAATAAAATGAATTTAGTCAATCACAGAAACATAATTTTGATTTTTTATTGACACAAACGTGATAAACTTGTATTTGTGATCATTTGCCAGTTTGACATTTTCATCCAACCAGAAATAAGCTTAATATGTAAATATATGCCCTGAAATCTCTACATCTTTTTTCAGCAAATCAGAGAGCTCGTATCAATGGTGGTAGCTGACCACATACAAAGATTAATATTTGTTTCTGAAGCAGCAGTCCATATATATTCATTATTTCGTTTTAGCTCTTTGTTTTGCTCTGAAACACTTGCCCCAGTCACACAAAGGTGATATATTGAAACTTGTTGTTTATGTTTTTATGCCCCCCTCAAAAAAAGAATTTTTTTGGGGGGTGGAATATTGTAATCGCAGCGTCCGTCCGCCTCCGGTATTTCGTTTCCGGCCTGTATCTTTGACATGCATAGATGGATTTTGTTGATACTTGGTTCAAATGATCAACATAACCTGACGCCGTGTCGCAAGTTAGACCCACGCTTAACCTCAAAGGTCATGGTCACAATTTGAGTTTGACAACACTTTGAGTCTTTGATATTTTTTGTCCGGCCTGTAACTTTGTCAGGCATAGATGTATTTTAATGAGACTTGCTACTATTGATCAACATAACATGACAACGTGTCGCAAGTAAGACCCACACCGGTACCTCAAAGGTCAAGGTCACAATTTGAGTTTGACAACACTTTGAGTCTGTGTGAGATTTCGTGTCCGGCATGCAACTTTGTCATGTATAGATGGATTTTTATAAACACTTGTTATAAATGATCAACATAACATGACAACGTGTTGCACTTAATACCCAAACTCCCACTTCAAAGGTCAAGGTCACAATTTAACTTTGATTGACAACACTTTCAGTCATTTTGACATTTCTTGTCCGGTTTGTCATCTATGGATAGTTTTTAAAAACACTTGGCTTAGTTGATCAACATGACATAATTAAGTGTCGCATGTAAGACCCAGAACCTTTCCTCAAAGATCAAGGTCACACTTTCAATTTGTTTGATATTGTGTGTCTGGTCTGTGACTTTGCCTTTAACTTGTCTCAATTTATTAAGATGACATGACGACGTGTCATAAATAAGACCTAGACCAATACCTCAAAGCTCAAGGTCACACTTTTAGTATGTATGATAGCACTTTGAATATGTTTGAGATTTCAAGTCCGTCCTTTAACGTTATCATACATTGATGGATTTCAAAAACACTAGGCTCAATTTATCAACAATTGATCTGTAACTTTGTCTTACATTTAGGGATTTTAAAATAGCTTGATACAAACGATCAGCATGTCATGATGGTGTTTCAGCAGCATTTAACTGTTGAAGATGTCAAGGTCAAAGTTACACAAAGGTCAAGGTCGTCATGCTTTAATGTATAAAACATGAAATTGCATGTCTAGTCTAAAACATCAGTTCATTACTCTTTATATACATGGATACATCGCTACCTATTATAACATAGTTATATTGTTAATTATATTGTTATTTTTCAACGACCATTTGGGTGTGTGTGTGTGGGGGGGGGGGGGGGGGTGGCGGGGGATGCATGCGACACTTACCAGTGACATTTCTTGTTATTTATGTTTTTATTCTAACCCCACGTCGTCCGTTCGCCAACTTTCTGTTGCGTTCTATATATAGAGCAACCGTTATTTTCATTGGGCATCCACCGAACTTATACAGTAGTTATATAACCACAATATCACGTACATGATCATGAACTTGCCAAATCGGATAATTAATGCCAGACAGAGTCATGACCCTTGACAAATTAAAATATTGCACTATTTGACATTGTCTGCACTCTGGCACTGGTCTGTATTTTTAATTTGATCCACCGAACTTATCCTAATACATAGCAGTTATAATAACCATAATATCTTGGACAAGATTAGATAATTAATTTCCGAGTTAAGTACGACTAATTAGTTTGCCATCAAAAAGTTTAAAAAAATCCTTTTAATTATCGACCTATCAAATTCTTTCAGATGTTATAAATGATCCTTAATAGAAGGAGTTGCCAGCTTGTACAAATGAAGGGGCGGCAACCTGATTGTTACGTCATGTGAATACAATGGAAAAACGCGATAGGAAATTCTGTTTTTCTTATTTATTTGATGTATTATTTAAGTGATGTTGATCAGGTCGGTACCAATGTTTTGTCATTACAGTTGAGACTGCAGTTTAAAGGGGCTCTAATATAGGTAAGGCCTAAAAAAATAAATGTTGTGTTTACGGTTTCCCGACCGACCCATAGTAAAAGGTCCCGACCGTATATTTTTTTTTCAAAAAAAAAAAAAATTAAAAATTTGGCCGACTGTTGTGTTAGGGATGGTTCAGGTGCTCCAAGTATCGGGCGAAAACCAATATATAAAACTGTATACAAAAGACGAAACTTTTAGAAAAGTGCGACTTGAAATTCGAAGCACAACTGTGCCTGAAGACCAAAAGTAAACAATCTGAAAAAACTGTGAAAAAGAAATGACACAAATTCGTTTCTGAAATGGTTACAGTATTTATTCTTTCTACATTTCAACGCAATTATAATTATTAAATCATTTGCAAACTAGACATTGAATGTTTCTCGGCAATAAGTTATAACATGAGGAAATTCTTGTTGAATCTCCAAGGAATCTATTCATCGCGAATCGTTCGCCATTTTTTGTGTAAGGTATCGAGGCGCGCATGCGCAACTTTCTAATCTCGGTTTAAACATCGGACTATTTTCCGGTATTTGCCTTGTTTTTTTATTGGACGGGAAAATCGCGGGATCAAAGCGGATATTTATCTACATAAGCAGTTGTTAAGACTTATTAGGAAGTTAGAATGTAAAGTTAGGTGTAAAAAAAAAAGGTTTCCCTCATTGCTTTCCAAAAAGGTTCACATATATGAACACAAACTCTGGCACAAACTTTGAAATTCAGGATTATGTCCAAGTGTCAAAATTGGTTGATAGTTTTGAAATATTTTCACAGATATATTAAATATATAAAATTAAATTCCTTTTACATATTTAATAATACTTTTTTAACAGATTCTGTTGAATACCCAATCTAACCTATTGCAAGATGGTGCACATGGTGCAGAACAAATGAGAATATATTGAAAGTGGAAAGGAAAACATTCAAACTACAAAAGCAGACAAACTACAAAAGTATACAATAATTATGTTGTCACCAAATGCTTTTGAAAAAGGTGTCATTACTTCGCATTCAAAATTGAGTAACTGCGAGAGAAAATGAAGAAAAAAATAACCAAAAAACACCGACCCTTTTATTTTGCATCTAAAAAAATCAGCCAAAAAAAAAAATAGTCCTACCTACCGACCCAATTTTTTTTCAGCATGAAACCTTAAACACATCATTTATTTTTTTATGCCTAAGCGACCCAAAACGGAATAGAATTGGGAATTTTAAAAAATCTTCTTCTCAAGAAGTGATGAGCCAAATATTTGATATAAATGATTCCTATAAATAGGAATAAAAAGTGTCATTTTGTTCGAATAATATGCTTGTCCGTCAAAAATGTTCATATTTGGCACGAATTAACAAAAGAAGGGATTGAAGTTTATATATATCAAAGGGCTAGTACTTATAGAGGCCATGTAAGGAGACTTTCTTTTCACATAGGCATACACGCTTCTCCACAGGCCATTTAAGCACAGGCTTGACTAACAGAAATGGTATTCCCCTAGCGCTTGAATTCTTTAACAAACTTTTGCAAAAGCTGACTTTCCGCTAAATCACTATTTTTCTTTGCATAACCTTTCTCATTTGAATGCCTAAAATGAAACATACTAAATATGATGACTTAAACTGATGAATGCAAGTTTTACTAATGAAATATATTTCAATGAGTGCCTTACACAACGCTTGAAAATGTGTTTTTTACTCCAGCGCTTGCATTCCCTTCCTGTAGAGAACTCTGGTATACTATTGGATCATATTTTAACCACTTATGCAAACATATCTAGTTTGAATTCTGAAGCATCATCCAGTCATAGCAAAATACGGTATCGGTTCGATAAGGATAATTCAATATTCATAAGAGGTTATATGGGGTCATAAAGTAGGTCTTATTGAGGCTGTTTGTACATTTATGTCTTGGTTATTCACAAATAATTATCTCCATATATATATATCATGCATTTTGAATGAGCATCTGAAAAGATCCAAAAAATCGTAAATTCCGTTGTTGTTAATTTAATTATCTCCTTTTATCAAATTAAATATATATGAATTCACTGTATCTATATGATCCAGCGGGTTTATAAATCTGTCCTTTATATAGCATGTGATTAGTCATGAATCCTTAACTGGATCCTACTCATATAAAGCTATCACTTCATGTATGTAAATTTGTCCACCCTGTCCAGATGTGTTGCATGTAATTCCATAGTATATAAGTCATGGTCGACACCAAATTTATTGATTTGGCAGAGGCCTTGATATTGTATCTATGGTTTGCATTGTAGCTAGGCGCACTCGCCGTAGTCTGGTCTGTACATTTATGTCTTGGTTATTCACAAATAATTATCTCCATATATATATATATATAAACATAAATAAATAGAAATGAAATATTTTTAAACAAAAAATAAAAACAAACAATCGCAAGTTTCTAAATTTTTAGGGAGACCATTTAATTAAAAACTTTTTTATAAATTCAAATTAATTATCATCATCGGTTTAATCTTAGTTGTCATGGCAACATAAGTCTCATAACTTGTCCTAATCTGTCAGAAAGAGCAGGAACGCTTTGGTCATTGCCGCTGTATTTTTGGCAGAACCCATATATTAAGAAATAATCTGAGACTGTCTGCGCGCTAATGGCGTCTGCTGATGCAGCAGACTATATATGGATGTCGTCTGCGAGGGCATTAATTAACGATACAATCTCAAAGCACCAAGTACATTGGGCTTTAGTATCTAAATGAGGTAGTGTATCACACACTGTTTGACAAGTAAAGGCAACTAATGGTATAAAAATAATAAGAGATTGTCTTAAATATTCAAATGATATTTGAAAATTTAATAAAAACTAGCAAATGTTCATTTATTTGAATTATACGGAAACAATTTTTTTGAATAAGACATGCGCCCGAAACATCCAAACTGTAATTCGTCTATTTAAATCGATATTGCGGAATAAGACGCTATTGGATACACGATGCAATAACAAAATACCATCACCTATTTAATTTTCAGTTGTCAATACTTCAACTGGTCATGAATCTGAAACAGGTAACATTTTTTCCCTGTTTAAGGTTGTAAACAAGCATTTACATTGTACAGACTTGTCCTTGAAAATATGTACATAAACGTGAAGAATGATCTCAATTTCTTCCAAATTATAAAGGTTGATAAAGAACCGGTGTCGTCGAAGATATTTTTCCGTTTCACTTTCCTTGTCTCAAATTCACAGATTCAGAGTGACGGTGTCGTCACTCGTTGGGAATATTCTATGCAAGAATTAATGAGACTTAAGTGGACGATGTTTTGGGGTACGTCAGTATGTGTGCAAAATTTCTCTAATTTGAGTAATTGATAAATAATACAGAAGTTCCAAGTTGAGAAAATTGAAGATTGAGGTTACATTTTATAAACGTGACTAGTTTGACAATGTTGCAGTTAAGGAAGGTATACGTTTCTACATAATTATGATGTTTGATGATCACAGAAAACGCTAACCAGCTTCGCAGTTTAGTCGACAGATCCAGGTAACCTCATATTCCGGTTCCGGTGAGAATCATTAATCAGACATTCATATGCCCTTTATGGCAAGTTTGTATGACTACACATTGATTAAAAGCGAACTTAACAAAGTACAGCGATTCCTTTGAAGATGATTTTTTGAAGTTTGTTTCGTGTTCTTTGATATAATTGAAACACGTCTGTAAGCATTATCTCGCGGTGGTGAAACTGTGCATAGCATTGGCCGTCATTTAACGGTCACATGGGATGAGAGATCATTTATGTAAGATAGCATGAGATTATTTATGTAAGAGAGCATGAGGTTATTTATGTAAGTGAGCATGAGATTATTTATGTAAGAGAGCATAGAGAGCATGAGATTATTTATGTAAGAGAGCATGAGATTATTTATGTAAGAGAGCATGAGGAAACCTTAAAGGCAGTGTATCAGGAAATAGAGATATTCAAAATATGTCAAAGTCGCCAAAACTTGAAATCCGAGTGATGAAATTAAACTAAACCGCCGATCTAAAACAGAATGCACATAAATGCTGCTTAGTTTAGTTATGTAAGATAGCATGAGATTATTTATGTAAGAGAGCATGAGGTTATTTATGTAAGAGAGCATGAGGTTATTTATGTAAGAGAGCATGATATTATTTATGTAAGAGAGCATGAGATTATTTATGTTGGAGAGCATGAGATTATTTATGTAAGAGAGCATGAGGTTATTTTTTTTGTAAGAGAACATGAGGTTATTTATGTAAGAGCTAAACCAGCTATTAATATAGTTTGGGACTTCAGTCATTAATTTGATCCATATGGATTCTGTCCCATTAATTATTTCTGCAAGTAGCACCTTGGGAATATTTTATTTAACTAATAGTGTATAACACTACCAAATCAATCATTACATCAAAAAGACTAACGTGAGGCTTGGTCGGTTTTAAGGACATCACCAGAACAAAGACCGCACACCTCACACTGCAATTAGTACAATTGTATGGCTCTTGTGGGTAGGTGGGTTGGGGGAGGGGGAACGGGCAGATAATTGATTGTACTGATCTTAAGTTTTTATAACTAACTGGTCATTAACATTTTTGAAAAATCTCAATAGGCCGCATCTTGTCCCTTATTGAAATTAAATTCTATTTACAGAACCAAACATATTATGCTTTGGCTATGGCTGATCTCACATCTCAACTGAATAATATGAGTTTCCACTCCCGATGGAGTTTTATTAAGTCCTCTTTTATTGCTGCATTAAATTTGTTGAAACATTTGGTACATTAAGTTTATTTCTAATGTTTTTCTTACCCTTTGTGTTTTGATGAATAGTGTCAGTACAGTGATGCAATGTGCGACCGCTATTTAGTGAAGCTTACGTCATTTCTTAGGAAGTAGTGATTATTGTCATCTTATATATGTTCTATAGCTTTGTTTTTTCCTGATGTTTTCACTAATTGGTCATTGATCTAAGGAATGATTGAGCATACAATGGCGTTTGCTTCATGGTTGCATTTTAATAGTGTTTATTGTACCCTTAAAGTCGTCTCGCCAGTAGTAGCTTAAATGATATCTGCATCGGAAACATTGTTTAACCCTATGTCCAATACTGTTACATCAGATGATCGAATGTACTGACGGAGTCTAATGTTTTTGGTCTGCCGTGTCAACACTATTATTTTTAATGTTTCGAATACGCGCATCCGGGATGACTCTTTATTTCTTCTTTAATATTTTTACCAAACATGTTGTATATTTATATTTGAATCACGTGATAGACGTGATTTATAAGGTTTGTGTTCCCCATTATTGAAACTTTGTTTTATAATCATATTTGCTTGCGAATGCGATCTCTTAAAATGATCTTGCCTATTAGTTGATTTACATTTGTAGACTTAGACGGATTTGTCTGGGCCCTGAGTTTTGCAATAGCGTTTATGGTTCTGTAAGCACTTGTAGTATTGTTTGTTTGAGCTGAATTATTTCACCGGTAATTGTCTGGCCGTTTGAAAGAAACAAGGTAAAGCTTTATGTGTTGAGCTCTGTTTATGAGATACCTAAAGTCACTAAATTTGGCCCATAGTTATATAATTTGTTCTTATCAAATCAATACAGTATTTGTTGAATGACATCGACCTCTACGGATGTATACCATAGTCGATTTAACGTTAATGCTTTGTATTTAGCTTTGTATTTAGAAACTGCCTGTGCTAGAGTCACCTCATTGGTCCATAGTTAATAGGACTCCGTGGATGGCTTTAACCGCTGCGGAAATACAAAAAAGATTCATGAATGACTCATTCGTTAATGCCGTGAGTTCAAGTCTAGCTTGGTCCAAACACTTTATGTAAGAAAACACACAGTTATTGTAGAAGATCGTTCGTTTATTTGGAATCATTTTTATGCATTTTTATTTCCTCAGCAATAAAACATGCACTTAATTAAAATTCTGACCATGTGAGCATGACCGCCCTGAATTAAACTCTTACATGTGGACGATAAGCAGTTGATGCGAGAATTCGTGTGAAATGAAACGACGCGACGAGCTACTGAGGCTGATGTTAAATATGAAAATGAAATCTGAAATACTCTGTGTCATTATATATATATATATATATATATATATATATATATATATATATATATATATATCATCTATCGATTGATTATCAAACACTGCACGTTTCGTTATTGTGTACCAGTCAGTAACTGTTGTCTCGTACACTGTGCAGTGATAGACATACCTCGGCGAAAATGTAACGATGTCAGTTCGAAGTGATATCGTGGATAGATATAAATACGTGTTACTAAAGGATTGGATTTCTCAGTAGTATGATATCATACGAGAAGTGCGATTTTTTTTCTCCATAAAATAGATTCGTAATAGGTCATAAAGGAAATAAATTAAATGTGGCCGTCATGTGTTGAAGTGGATGTGTGTGTTGACGGTTTGTCTATTTATTTTCTCAGATATATTCATTATGTTACAGGAAATTGTGTTTAAATGAGTAGCTGGCTGTGTATAACAAAATGCCGTGTTGTGACGTTAATAAAATGTTCCATTAAATTTTGTGCTTTTATGGAATCGTATATATTAATTAATGAGTGTATATGTACACAAAATCGTACTTAGTATTAATTTGTTTTTATATTATATTGAAATATAAACATTTCCTGATAAAAGTTTTATAATCTTCACGTTGCCTGGCCGCAGAGGACTAATACATATATGTCAAATAGTGTATACATTTACCTTTTAAAGGAAAAAATCCTCGAAAACGATACATATACAATTAGTGGAATATACTTACGTTTCAAATGCCTTATTGCACACTTTGCTATATAAGGATTTACGTTTATTGAACAGTGTAAGTATTCTGGCGTACTTTTATCAATTGTTTTTTGCTGTACTGATCAAAGGCAAGAAGCACATATATGCAATGGCGCGTCGTCCGTCGTCTGCCGCTCGTTAGCAACGCTTTCTTTGAAACCACTATATTCAAACTCTACACGGATGTTTCTCGTGTATTGTGAATTGCAATGGACACCGTTACTAAAATAGTAAAACCGCGAAACAGATTTTAAAAATATTGAATTAGAAATGATCCCAGAATATAGTTTTCTATATTTGTACTAATTATAAATAGAGATTAATATACGGTGTATATATATAAAATTATGCATTTTTAAAACAATTTTTAAACCTAAACTTTCACAGCTTTATTATTGATCAAAGAGATTAAGATTTGTTGAAATGAATGTGTTCCATTGTCTTACGGTGTCATATAGGGGTCCCAGATGGGTAAACAATAGGAATTTTAAAAAAGTTTATATGAATTAAAGGGATAGCTTATGAAAGCCATGTCAGGGGACTATACAATAGGAAAAATGGTAAGTTGTAACTTTTCATACATTTGTGCAAAATGTTATTCAATGTGAGATCTGAAGCATTATCTAGTCTTGGCAAATAATATATGGTACAAAAACAAGGATAGCATTTCCGTGAGGGGTCAAATGTAGTCAAAACTCACTTTAACAGCCCGTCAGTCAAATTGGTTCATATCTGATGTAAATGATCCCTACATGTAGGGGTTTGAAATAAGTACAAATAAAGGGGCTAGTTCTTAGAGTGACCCATGTATAGGGGCTTTTAATTTCACACATTGATACTATGGTAAAACTAATTTTTAAGTCCATTTGTGCAAAAATATGATTCGGTTCGGGAGCTAAAGCATAAATTATTCAAAGCGAATAAGATTTGTTTCATTGAGGATTGACCTTCAATAAAGGGCCAGGAGTGGGTCCCGAAATAGTTAAACATTTGTTTTCAGTTCTCCTCAACAACTGGTCAGTCAAACTGGTTCATATTTGATTTAGATTATCTCTATGAGTAGAGGAGAAAAGCTTGTACAAACCAAGGGGCTAGTATTGATTGGGGCTCGGCGGTATCCCAAAAGGTTAAATTGAAACTTCTTAAATATCTTCTCTAAATTGATATATAGTTGATATACATTATCACCGAGTCACAGATCAAGAGACAGGAATGTATAGAGACCCTGTACAGAGAATTTGAGTTTTACAAAGGACTTTTGGGAAAACGGAAAATTGTCATTTTCTCGTCAATTTGTGTAATTATGATGTTTAATTTGAAATCTAAAGCATTGTTTAACCGTAACAAATTAAATTTATTTCAATAAAAATGATTGAATTTACATAATGGGCCAGGAGGACCGCAAATTCAGTTTAAATTTGGATTTGAAATTTTTTTTTCTCAACAACCAGTCGGTAAGAGGTTTGAAGTTTTTACAGGTCAATGGTCAAGGGTATATAGGTGCTCAACATGGAGACTTTTTTTATGTTATGGTAAAATGAAAATTTCGCATGTTATTATCTATTTGTTCAATGTTGATTTATTGTTTGATATCTGAAGCATCGTCAATATTTAGTACAATAAGGAGGATTGAATTTCCAAAAGAGGCTAAAATGGTCGTAAAAGGGTAAAAATTGTGAAATTTCAAAGTTTTCCTCTTAAAAAAACGGCATGTCAAACTTGTTGATATATGACATAAATATGGGGGCTTGAAGATTTTGCAAGTCAAGAGGCTTGAATGTATAGGGTTTCTGTAAGGCGACGTTTGCTTTAAGGCTACATAGAAATATTAACGGGAAAATAGAAACTTCATTTTATCATCAATGTGAACAAAAATGAAATTCCTTCAAATTTAAAATCGCATAGGGGTTGAAGTTTTGTACATGTGTTTAAGTGTCATTTAGGAGACTTACTTTCTTTTACAGAGGAATGGTATAGGAAACTGAAAATACTAACTTAAAGCATAAAATTTCCTTTTCATAGTAAATAATAATTTTCGTAGAGGTGTAGCTTGAGTATATGCCCATATTTGGGTTCGGTGACCCTCGAAAGGTTTCATATTGTAAAATAAAAAAATTACTATGATCGCTATAAGCCAGTAGAGCATCCTGGGCCCTGATTGACCTCTTGTGTATATACTGCTGCTACACGGAATAATCAATTCGAAATTGCGTGGTATGACACCACAGCCTTGTGTGTTTTATTCTGACAGCTAGCTGGTTGATCAGTTATAGAACATGTCTACTCCAAATGCTGTGTTGAGTGTCAAACACCTAGTTCTATTTCTATTGTTTTTGTAAAGTTCGAACCCATATTCGCCTGCATGCAAGACGGACATTTAACAAAAAGACCATTATTGGGAACACTTAACCCTTAGAAGACCGCTGTCGCGGTTTCTGCTGGAGATATATACCATAATTATTATACGTTATAATGCAAGTCTATGGAAAACGCAATGGTGGTAGCTGACCACTAAAGGTAAGTGTGAGGTTTCTTCTAGGCCAGCCACCACCATTGCGTTTTCTATAGACTTACAGTATAACGTTTGACCTAATTTTCATTATTTCTACCATTCGCGGACCAAAATGTTTAGTTTAAACTTATGTAATTTACTTCGATTGTGAAGAAAGTTATTACAACTTGGGCAAATCACGCTCGAGGTCTTCCTGGGTAGAACCAGTACAAAGCATATGCGGAAAAGTTTCTTGCGCAAGGACCCCACGCACAGCCGTGGCAGAGGATCGAACTAACGATTCTCCAATCATGGGTTCGGTGCTCTACCACTAGACCACGCGGTCCACCAAAAAGTCCTACATCATAGTAAAGTACTATCCTAGACTAAATTAAAATGTCCCCAAAATTGGGTCAAAAGGATCACTTTTTACCACTTTTTGCGCCCTGAAGTTGGGTACCCCCACTTTCATTATGAAAAAAAGTAAATTTCACCAATTTTACTTTAAACACTGTTTCCTTGATAAAATGAATTTAGTCAGTCACAGAAACATACTTTTGTTTTTTATTGACACAAGCAATAAACTTATATTTTATTGTGATCATTTGCCAGTTTGACATTGTCATCCAACCAAAACTGAGCTTACTATAAAAATATATACCCTGAACATCCCTATACTTTTTCAGCTAGCCAGAGAGCTCCACTCAATGGTGGAAGCTGACAAAGCAACGCTGATTCCACTAGGGACAAGTCGTTATTCTTTCATATACGTCTAGCAGCACCTGTCGTCATAATTGACAATGCCAACTGTGTATTTCGCATTGGTACATATGCCTTAGTGCGTTGTACAACATGCTTACTGTATAGTTTAACGTTTGCAATTCGAATATACTTTTGAAACACGTGATTATGCTGAACTTGTTAAATCATGACAGGAAGTATGTAACTTTTACAATGATAGGATATAGTAGGATAGACAAATATCAAAGTTACAAAGGTGAAATATTTCATTTCCCAAAAATAACTAAGAAGAAAGAAACATTAACACCCATTGCACAAAAAAACAAACGACAAATTGCAAACTTAAAAGTTATGGCAGTGATATCCTTCCATACATTACAGCAGGAGAGTGGGGTAGTCAATGGCAGGTGTCAATAGGATTACGTGTTGATATTTCACTAAAGATCGGGCGATTGGAGAATACCAGACAAATAAAGAATAAATGTACGATGATTAAACTAGTTATGTACGAAGTTATTTATCTGAATAATGCATACATTTATACCCCACAATGCAATTTAACGGGGAATATTAAATTGAGCTGCGACCGTGCGTTCACCTATGCGTCCATCCGTGTGTCTCTGCGTTCATGTCTTTGTGCATCAGAAACGTTTCCTGTGAATAACTCCAATACCGTTTAAGAATCTTCCCGCCACTACTTTGTACATGTGTAAACCTAATGGTCTAAATAAATAGCCGACTTCACAAACTTCCCAGTACGAAATAACTGAAAACACTTTGTACGCATTTCGACCTAGTGATATAGTAGTGCCGTTGGCGACTAACCTTGTGATTCTATCTCAGACTTGTTTAAGACATGTCTCTAGGGCTCAATTTGCACCACCTCCTCCCTGAGGACCTATCAATTTTACACAAGGATATGCTATTTTAAAAATATTTTTTTTGAAACTAAATAGGACCGGAACTTCGATATTTCGCGCGTAGTATCAACCTGTGACAATCTGCCAAATTGTGTTAAACATTGATACTATGGTAGGTTTAAATTTGTGCTACGGAGGAAAGAGGACGTGGTCTTGCGTGACCGAAGACGAACGCTTAGTCAAGGGATCGATTCTCCAAAATGACGATATGTATTGTCCATGACCAAGCGGTGTACCTGCACATGCTTTGCACTGGTTCTATCTTGGAACAAGTTCTTGATTTGTGTAACTCTTTGGTGCAAACTAAATAAGTTCAAATTGAGGTATGTTATTATATGCATTAGACAATTATAGCTTAATTTATTTTATTTTCTGATTTCAGATGTATAATATGAACTATGGGGATGAAAGGAACAGAAACAATTATCCTGCATGGTCTACACACCAACAGCAAAGCCGTGCTGGAGACCGGTAGGTGGCCTTTAACTTTCATATTAACAAAAATCCTCAAACAATAACACGTATACGCACACACACAGCATGCATGCACTTACATACATATAGTATACTCTACAAGAAAATAACAGTGATTAATTAATACCACAAATTATGATGAATAGTTCGTGTTACACAAATTTTTGCCAGAATTTATCAGAAGAAAACCCCAAAGTGACACACACTAAGCTTAGTCTACTGTAGCAAAATAAATGTCCTCACTGATTCATTACGTAAACAGTGCGACTCGATTACACGAAGCAACTATATTAATCGATCTCAAAACAAGCGTGAAAACAAAACCCCTTTTTATACAGGAAAACGTTTCCAAGTTATAGACGAGCATAGCCTTGTTTTACTTGGAAATGGTTCAAAGCTATTGATTCGAACGTACGGTATTTGTCAGAAATAACCTCGCGCATAAATTTCTAGTGTTATCTTGTTCGACACAGCGCTATCAGTAAGAAAGTCGTCTGTTTGTGTATGCGTGTTTTTGAGATTAATCATTTAGATTTATTATTGGCGAAGCAGAAGAGATAAACAGTAGTTGTGCGTTATCGGCAATGATTTATTAATCTGCAGTCCCGACGGTATAATTACTTGTTATACTGTATTTGGCACATAATTACATGAACATCATAATATTCTGTATCTGATTACGTAATAGGAAACGACCGTACATTTAAGCTCTAGCTCACCTGAGCCGAATGCTCATTGTGACCGAATTGTGATCGTCCGTAGTCCGTCCCTCAGATCCGTTCGTCTGTCGTTAAGTTTTGCTTCTAACGACTCATTTTGTGAAACCATTTGACATTTTTAAACAAATTTGTCGTTAAGCATTCTTTTATTAAATTATCTTGTGTGTGTTCAAATCATGACCACGGAGTCAAATTTTGCTTCGCCCCATTGTCTAACCAGCTTTTTCTTCATTTTTTTTTTATATATTAAAAATCGTCTTCTCAAGGCCGGAAGCCATGGTACTTGACAACTAATGTTGAAGTCATAACCGGGTATCAGAAAGCCACACCCCTGATACATATCAGTTAATATAGTTTAATATTTTCATCTTCTTCTCAAGAACCAATCTATGGAAGGGTATCACCGCCATAACTCAAGTTTGCAATTTGTCGTTTGTTCTTTGTGCAATGGGTGTAAATGTTTCTTTCTTCTTAGTTCTTTGTTGGAAATGAAATATTTCACCTTTGTCACCTTGCTATTTGTCTATCCTACTATATCCTATCATTATAAAAGTTACATACTTCCTGTCATGATTTAACAAGTTCAGCATAATCACGTGTTTCAAAAGTATATTCGAATTGCAAACGTTGTACTATACAGTAAGCATGTTGTACAACGCACTAAGGCATATGTAACAATGCGAAATACACAGTTGGCATTGTCAATTATGACGAAAGGTGCCGCCAGACGTATATGAACGAATAACGACTTGTCCCTAGTGGAATCGGCGTTGCTATGTTTTCATCGTTGGTCATATGGAACATATGGTCAGCTACCACCATTGAGAGGAGCTCTCTGATCGGCTGAAAATAGTAGAGGGATGTTCAGGGTATATATTTTTTATAGTAAGGTTAATTTTGGTTGGATGAAAATGTCAAACTGGCAAATGATCAGAATAAAATATAAGTTTATTATGGTTGTGTCATTTAAAAAATAAATATTATGTTTCTGTGACTGACTAAATTCATTTTATCAAGGAAACTGTGTGGAAAGTAAACTTGGTGAAATTTACTTTTTTCATGCTGAAAGTAGGGTTCGATCCTCCCGCCACGGCTTTGTGTGGTGTCCTTGAGCAAGACACTTTTCCGCATATGCTGAGTACTGGTTCTAACCAGGAAGACTTCGAGCGAGATTAGCCTAAGTTGTAATAACTTGTTTCACAATCAAAGTTGAAATAAATAAGTTTAAACTAAACTTTTTGGTCCGCGAATGGAAGAAATAAATTAGGTCAAACGTTACAATGTAAGTCTATAGAAAACGCAAACGTGGTGGCTGACCTAAAACAAACCTCACACTTACCTTTTGTGGTCAGCTACCACCATTGAGAGGGGCTCTCTGATCTCTCTTATAATGTTAGTCTATGGAAAACGCAATGGTGGTAGCTGACCTTGTGTAAGGCTGTATTTTGAGTCGCAAATTCTGATGACTGTTTACAGCAAATATTTCCATTCGCAATTTCTTGGGTTGTTTACAGGGGATCTGTCTGTAATTTTGCAGCGCCACTGAACGCTATAATGGGTAGATTTATTACAATGATGACATTCAGCGGTAGCACAGTCGAAATAGTCCGGTACCCTGTCCAAATACATTCCCTACACTCATTACAAAGGGGGTGAACATTGGAATAAAAAGACATTCGTGACTGACTGCAGCCGAAACACATATCGATACATACATCAAATTCTAAAAATACATATTACACAGCAAGTAATGTTTAATGTGACACGAAGAAACAAGACGTATACATTTAACTTTTACAATGATAGGATAAAGAAGGAAAGACAAATAACAAAGTTACAAAGACGACAAATTTCAGACTAAGAGTTATGGCGGTGATACCCTTCCACCAGGTGAGCGACTTAGGCCCATTTGGGTCTCTTGTTTAAGTATCCTTCTCATATAAATCACTCTCGATACGTTTTTGCGCCAAGAGTCGTCGAACTGCAATATGTGCTGGTCAGATAGACACAACAAAGTGTTACCTTAACACCGTTGACGTTTGATAGTAGTTTGACTAGTTTGACATAGTCGGTTTCTGTTTGAAACGTGTGTGGTCCAGGGGTAGAGCATCGGATCCAGGGTCATGCGTTCGTGTTCCATGTTAGTTGTGCTACCCAAGACGACGTCGAGCGTGATTTGTCTAAGTTAACTACAATTGGATAAACAATAAACAGTGGAAAATTAAATTTTAAAACATAGGCACTTACAAATGAGATTAATAAATATGTCAAATATAATAAGAGAAAACCAATATCTCAAATATCTCTCTCCAGCTATGCATGTTGCATTTAGACATGATACTCTTCAGTTTCAGTTAATTAGTCATTGTTGTGCTAGTTTGACATTTGAATCGATACGGAAAACTTAATTACGTCAATTAAATGTCGTTAGGTCATTCTGAAACAAGCTGTGCCCTGACCCAGTTTTGTTTATTTGGTTATATAGGTATCGTATATATTTTGCCAGATTTTGATTACTGAAGTAATAGAAATCATTTAAAATTAATAAGTTTTTGAAATTCATTTTTTTTTCTCAATACATGGGTTTGGAGTGGATAGATGAACGGTAAACTACAACGTGTTAAAGGATGGATGACCTGCCGAGTCTGCTAGTTTCTTTTTATACACATCTGTGGTTCCAAGGGATCGTTTTATCAGATACTTTTATATTGATGCCTTGAGCCTTGCTTACACTGTTGTGCTGCATCGATTTACTTAGGACAATGCCCCATACTGTATAACAACGAATAGGTCATGAAAGGTGATGGAACGATAACGTGTGTGACTGTCGGTCAATACTGTGGCGAACAGTGAAACAGCGTCATACAGCGTCTTGTATTGTAGGTTGTTTCAGCGCAACCTACCATATCATGATGATGGGCGTCTGGGTGAGCATGTATTCTAAGCGCTGTTTACCTGCAGAGTCATGCCGCACACACGTGGTATAAAATAACGATTGAACTGACATCAGGCCGACAGGTCCTAGAACTATCGTCTGGTTGCTGAGCACAAAATGACAGAGTTTCTAGTACCATTATCAAGTCTTAACATCGACACGAACCGTCATGGGCACAATCTTTTGTATGCGAAACAAACGCTGTACCACTAGACTACCAGCGCAGTCAAGTACAGACAGAATAGTCGCAATACCCCTTTTTACCGTATACATGTGTATGTTTCTTATAATGAGGTCGTGGGTCAAATTCAGCTGCTCGGTCTAAATATTTCATGTGTGGAGGTTTGCCAGTTTGCTTTATGTAGCACGTGATTTTCTTCTTCAAAATGGCGTGAAAATCCCTTTCCTCCCATCCATAACGAGGCTGTCAATGACGTACCCATTTGCACTGATAAGAGTGATTCAGACTATTTCATACATATGTATCACCTACATTAAGCATTTAATCGCTAAATACTGGCAGTAGATACAGGGATACAGCCAAGAATGTTGGTTACAGGCGATAACATGCAGGCATGTGCGAAAGAATTACGGCTTGTTATCGTTTGAAACGCGTGCTGAACGAGATATATATACACAATGTAATGATTAACCGATTGCATTATATGTAACTGACACTGTCGATTGGCACAAACTGATAGAGGTAAATCGGTTACAAGGCTGTAGATACAAATAGATACACTAGCGCAGTGAAGGCAGTTGTAATCGGTTACAGGGCTGTAGATACAGATAGATACACTAGCGCAGTGAAGGCAGTTGTAATCGGTTACAAGGCTGTAGATACATATAGATACACCAGCGCAGTGAAAGCAGTTGTAATCGGTTACAAGGCTGTATATACATATAGATACACTAGCGCATTGAAGGCAGTTGTAATCGGTTACAAGGCTGTAGATACAGATAGATACACTAGCGCAGTGAAGGCAGTTGTAATCGGTTACAAGGCTGTAGATACAGATATATACACTAGCGCAGTGAAAGCAGTTGTAATCAGTTACAAGGCTGTAGATACATATAGATACACTAGCGCAGTGAAGGCAGTTGTATTCGGTTACAGGGCTGTAGATACAGATAGATACACTAGCGCAATGAAGGCAGTTGTAATCGGTTACAAGGCTGTAGATACAGATAGATACACTACCGCAGTGAAAGCAGTTGTAATCGGTTACAGGGCTGTAGATACATATAGATACACTAGCGCAATGAAAGCAGTTGTAATCGGTTACAAGGCTGTAGATACAGATAGATACACTAGCGCAGTGAAGGCAGTTGTAATCGGTTACAAGGCTGTAGATACAGATAGATACACTAGCGCAATAAAGGCAGTTGTAATCGGTTACAGGGCTGTAGATACAGATAGATACACTAGCGCAGTGAAAGCAGTTGTAATCGGTTACAGGGCTGTAGATACAGATAGATACACAAGCGCAGTGAAGGCAGTTGTAATCGGTTACAAGGCTGTAGATACAGATAGATACACTAGCGCAGTGAAGGCAGTTGTAATCGGTTACAAGGCTGTAGATACATATAGATACACTACCGCAGTGAAGGCAGTTGTAATCGGTTACAAGGCTGTAGATACAGATAGATACACTAGCACAATGAAGGCAGTTGTAATCGGTTACAAGGCTGTAGATACATATAGATACACTAGCACAATGAAGGCAGTTGTAATTGGTTACAGGGCTGTAGATACAGATAGATACACTAGCGCAGTGAAGGCAGTTGTAATCGGTTACAAGGCTGTATATACATATAGATATACTAGCGCAGTGAAGGCAGTTGTAATTGGTTACAGGGCTGTAGATACAGATAGATACACTAGCGCAGTGAAGGCAGTTGTAATCGGTTACAGGGCTGTATATACATATAGATATACTAGCGCAGTGAAGGCAGTTGTAATCGGTTACAGGGCTGTAGATACATATAGATACACTAGCGCAGTGAAGGCAGTTGTAATCGGTTACAGGGCTGTAGATACAGATAGATACACTAGCACAATGAAGGCAGTTGTAATTGGTTACAGGGCTGTAGATACAGATAGATACACTAGCGCAGTGAAGGCAGTTGTAATCGGTTACAGGGCTGTATATACATATAGATATACTAGCGCAGTGAAGGCAGTTGTAATTGGTTACAGGGCTGTAGATACAGATAGATACACTAGCGCAGTGAAGGCAGTTGTAATCGGTTACAGGGCTGTATATACATATAGATATACTAGCGCAGTGAAAGCAGTTGCAATCGGTTACAAGGCTGTAGATACATATAGATACACTAGCGCAGTGAAGGCAGTTATAATCGGTTACAAGCTGTACATACATATAGATACACTAGCATAATGAAGGCAGTTGTAATCGGTTACAGGGCTGTAGAAACATATAGATACACTAGCGCAGTGAAAGCAGTTGTAATCGGTTACAATGCTGTAGATACAGATAGATACACTAGCGCAATGAAGGCAGTTGTAATCGGTTACAAGGCTGTAGATACAGATAGATACACTAGCGCAGTGAAGGGAGTTGTAATCGGTTACAAGGCTGTAGATACATATAGATACACTAGCGCAGTGAAAGCAGTTGTAATCGGTTACAAGGCTGTAGATACAGATAGATACACTAGCGCAATGAAGGCAGTTGTAATCGGTTACACGGCTGTAGATACAGATAGAAACACTAGCGCAGTGAAAGCAGTTGTAATCGGTTACAGGGCTGTAGATACAGATAGATACACTAGCGCAATGAAGGCAGTTGTAATCGGTTACAGGGCTGTAGATACAGATAGATACACTAGCGCAGTGAGGGCAGTTGTAATCGGTTACAAGGCTGTAGATACATATAGATACACTAGCGCAGTGAAGGCAGTTGTAATCGGTTACAAGGCTGTAGATACATATAGATACACTAGCGCAGTGAAAGCAGTTGTAATCGGTTACAGGGCTGTAGATACAGATAGATACATTTGCGCAGTGAAGGCAGTTGTAATCGGTTACAAGGCTGTAGATACATATAGATACACTAGCGCAGTGAAAGCAGTTGTAATCGGTTACAGGGCTGTAGATACAGATAGATACACTAGTGCAGTGAAGGCAGTTGTAATCGGTTACAAGGCTGTAGATACAGATAAATACACTAGCGCAATTAAGGCAGTTGTAATCGGTTACAAGGCTGTAGATACAGATAGATACACTAGCGCAGTGAAAGCAGTTGTAAGCGGTTACAAGGCTGTAGATACAGATAGATACACAAGCGCAGTGAAGGCAGTTGTAATCGGTTACAAGGCTGTAGATACAGATAGAAACACTAGCGCAGTGAAGGCAGTTGTAATCGGTTACAAGGCTGTAGATACAGATAGATACACTAGCGCAGTGAAGGCAGTTGTAATCGGTTACAAGGCTGTAGATACAGATAGATACACTAGCGCAGTGAAGGCAGTTGTAATCGGTTACAAGGCTGTAGATACAGATAGATACACTAGCGCAGTGAAGGCAGTTGTAATCGGTTACAGGGCTGTAGATACATATAGATACACTAGCGCATTGAAAGCAGTTGTAATCGGTTACAGGGCTGTAGATACAGATAGATACACTAGCGCAGTGAAGGCAGTTGTAATCGGTTACAAGGCTGTAGATACATATAGATACACTAGCGCAGTGAAAGCAGATGTAATCGGTTGCAGGGCTGTAGATACAGATAGATACACTAGCGCAGTGAAGGCAGTTGTAATAGGTTACTGGGCTGTAGATACATATAGATACACTAGCACAGTGAAGGCAGTTGTAATCGGTTACAGGGCTGTAGATACAGATAGATACACTAGCGCAGTGAAGGCAGTTATAATCGGTTACAGGGCTGTAGATACAGATAGATACACTAGCGCAGTGAAAGCAGTTGTAATAGGTTAAGGGCTGTAGATACAAATAGAAACACTAGCGCAATGAAGGCAGTTGTAATCGGTTACAAGGCTGTAGATACAGATAGATACACTAACGCAGTGAAAGCAGTTGTAATCGGTTACAGGGCTGTAGATACAGATAGATACACTAGCTGAGTGAAGGCAGTTGTAATCGGTTACAAGGCTGTAGATACATATAGATACACTAGCGCAGTGAAAGCAGTTGTAATCGGTTACAGGGCTGTAGATACAGATATATACACTAGCGCAGTGAAGGCAGTTGTAATCGGTTACAGGGCTGTAGATACAGATATATACACTAGCGCAATGAAGGCAGTTGTAATCGGTTACAAGGCTGTAGATACATATAGATACACTAGCGCAGTGAAAGCAGTTGTAATCGGTTACAGGGCTGTAGATACAGATAGATACACTAGCGCATTGAAGGCAGTTGTAATCGGTTACAAGGCTGTAGATACATATAGATACACTAGCGCAGTGAAAGCAGTTGTAATCGGTTACAGGGCTGTAGATACAGAGAGATACTGACGGAGTAAAGGCAGTTGTAATCGGTTACAAGGCTATAGATACAGAGAGATACTGACGGAGTAAAAGCGGTTGTAATCGGTTACAAGGCTGTAGATACAGAGAGCTACAGGCCGAGTAAAGGCAGTTGTAATCGGTTACAAGGCTGTAGATACAGAGAGATACTGGCGGTGTAAAGGCAGTTGTAATCTGTTACAAGGCTGTAGATACAGAGAGATACTGGCGGAGTAAAGGCAGTTGTAATCGGTTACAAGACTATAGATACAGAAAGATACTGGCGGAGTCAAGGCAGTTGTAATCGGTTACAAGGCTGTAGATACAGAGATATACTGGCGGAGTTAAAGCAGTTGTAATCGGTTACAAGGCTGTAGATACAGAGAGATACAAGCGCAGTAAAGGCAGTTGTAATCGCAAAATGCTATGCATTTAATGTAGATTTTTAATGATAATTAATGACGTTTAACGTTTTTTACAATCTTTCAGTTATTTAAGACGTATTGGTCGAGGTAGTCCGATTCAGATGGACTGGACCCAGGGATAATCAACTAATGCCGACCTTCTGATAAGACTATTTTATTAACTATCGACCTTCAAGCTACTATAGCATTACTATTAGTTTACATAACCTGAGCCGAATGTTACCTTAGCTTTTCCTATCGTTTATGATATATCACCTGTCGTCTGTCCATCGGTCAGTGTATGTGGTCCGTTCTTCAACAATTTCTTTAAACGACATATTTCTCTGAAACCGCTAGGCAGATATTTCACTAAGTTCGGTGTGGAGCATTGCTAAATGAAGCTTTCTCAAGTTTGTTCAGATCGTGACCCTTGAGTCAAATTCAGCTCCGTCACAGGGACTTGTTTTTTTTGGTTTTTTTTCGAATTTCCAAAATTGATATTTTCTTTGTTGAATCACCTTATGGTTTGTTCAAGCAATGGCCCTGGGATGAAACTTATCACATCCTTATCAGTTTAATATAGAGTCATTTATTTTTAAAATGTCTTCGTATTTAGGGGGATCATTTATACCATATACGAGGATAGTAACAACAGTAGCAAAAAGACACCCACTACCACGCACAATACAACACACGCAAACTCACATCCTCTCAAATAACTGACTTATATAGCTCAGATACCAATACAATGATGTTGAATATTAGTTTTTTGATCAGATGTTAATTTTAAAGAAAAGCAGTACTACCTTCGTGTGTCCTATTGTCTTTCAGATGATATCCTCCAGTTTAAATGTCATCCTTATTACTCTTACATTTCTGTGAATGCTGTAGTTAATGTTTGCAGGAAAATACTAGTTTGGCTTACATCTTATTGGTGTCTGTATTAACCCACATCATATTGAATGGTTTCATCTTTATTTCACAAGCTGACCAAAGTGACATCAGTCGATTCTACACCCCCTCTCCCGTGACCTTGACTTCTAAATAGGCTTAGTTGTTTATTTCAGTGTTATACAACTCTTTTTAGTCTGTATCTTTCAACCATAGACTACTTTATTTTACTTCTCTAAACTAACAACGTTTAATTATTTCAGATTATGGGTAGAAATATCCGACGATGAAGATAGTATGTGCCAGGTACAGTCGGTTTTCAAATCCGGTGGCGGCAAAACCCAGCCTCAAGCCACACCGCCGTTGGACCTGTCTGTCATTGAGCAATCCAATCCAAAAACTGGTCGACAAGTCGAAAGCCCCCTGGATCTATCCGTGAAAACCCGAAAAAGATGCGCCGATACAACGGACTATGAAGATCTCCATTTAAGACAAAGTCATACATCCGACGGGTCCTTGTCCAAACGTTTACGATTATGTCAAGGTCAAGGTGACGATGCCAGTTCTCATCCAGGTTTTACACTACAGGAGAAACGAATGCTTCAAGCTCAGGTTGAATTGGATCAAAGGCATATGATGCAAGACCCTTTAATACAGAATAAGATTCTACAGAAACAAATGATGTCCCGTAAATACCCGACAATGTCGCCTCGACCATCATCACAGTCACAGCAGCCTCAGCCACAAACTAGTCCTATGTCTGTTTCTCAACAACAGTATTCTAATGTTCAGAGACAGCATCAGTTGTCGCAGCAATCCAGACAAATGCAACAACAGGGACAATATCCTCCTTCAAATTTTGACACTCATCGATCTCAGACACAAACAATGCAAAAACAGAAATCTATGTTTGACCCTGTAGCTATTAACACTATGCCTAGGCCAGTGCAATCTAATGCCTCAGAAACTGTCGCGTTGCAAGGGTTCTTTGAACCTACCCACAAAGTAACTGTAAATGCTGCCGCTGCCTCTGCAGTACCGTTGTCCTCTTATCAACATCCTTCATCACGCGTCAGTCAAGAACAAACACTTATGTCGAGTACAGGCAAGAACATGTACCCGGCTAGCCGGCCTAGAGACATTGCTGGTCAGGACGAACAAAGAGCACATTCTACATTGACACGAGGGGCTACATACCCCATGGGAGCAAATACAAGAATGTCAAGACCAGATATTAATCATCTCTCACCAAAAGCTGAAGATCTAGGTGTTATGCAACAAAAACAAATAGAACACCAGCGTCAACTTCAACAACAAGCGCAGAGAGCAAAGAAAGACCAAATGCCGTATATGTCACAATTCAGTTCCCAGAAAGCAATAATTATGACAACGCCAGAAAGTCAAAGAATGTCGCAAATGATGGACCTGTTTAAACAAACGGAGCAGTCACATGTTCAGTTAATGAGTAAAAGTCAGCTCTCTCCTTACGCACCAAAGACTAATTACGCTACATCAGCTTCTCATGGCAGTATTAGACAAGAAGAAGCAGTACATGCTAATGCCAGATATATACGAGCTGGGCAGCCAATACCTTTGTCAGATTTAACGCAGAGACAGAGTGCGTTAGAAAAAGCTCATATCATACAGAATCAACATAATACTGTAGGACAACAACTGGGAATGGACTCCAGCAGATATTCATCCCGTCACGTGCCCATGTTAGATCAGACGCAACGTGCATCTATAGAACAGAATCGGATGATGCCAAAAAATTCTATTGAACGTGAAAGACGATATGTTATGAATGAACCTTTAGAACGTACAGTGCAATTTGCTCAAAGAAACGATCATGTCATTGCAATGAACAGGGACATGCATCCGAGTGTGATTCAGAGACCACAGGGGTTTGTACCCCCACGGATAGTTAGTGGAAACGGTGTTGGAAGACCGTCAAGCTCTGCACAACCAAATGCTCCTATAAATAGGTGCAGCGATACTTCTTCTATACCGCGGTCTCGATATAATAACTTAGAACTGGGACAGATAAGTGTTGATAATACATTCCCTGATGGATCTCAAAATAAACGCAATCAGGATATGTCGCCTTTATCCGCCACAAAATCCAGGTCACATCAAATCCTCGAAGATATTCATTTAAATAGGGTAGCAGGTGGCCCGCGTCCACATGTTATCCCAGAATACCGAAGAGATCATGCTTCGATTCCTCAACAATCCCTTCCCCGAGGAAGGCCAAAAATGGATACTTCAGCGAGAAATGATTTGTCAATGAGCAAAGCTCTGCATGGTGAGTCGTTTCAACGTGGAATGAGTCGATCTTCTTCTGGTAACAGAAGTATTCCTTCTGAGCCTCAAAAACCAAAGGTAGAACCTGTTAAAGAAAAGTCATCATCTTCTCGCCTAATCATGCCTGAAGTCAATGCTTCCGAAAGGTCAATAACTAAAGGTACGAGTGGAATGAATAAAAACAATAATCAAGAAATTGATTTGTTCAGTCGGTTTGTAATGCGGGAGTTGAAACGTACTGATGATGACAACACCGTTAATCCATTTGCAAATAGATCTCTTCTCCAAGAATTTGACAGGTCCACAAATTCTTCTCCCGTCAGGAAACCTGACTTACAAAGTAAGTCTAATGAACAAATCCCTGAACGAAAGGAAACAAATTCCAAGGACACGGCTTTAAAAGAACAAACGCCGAGTTCTCTTCCAAATAAAACTGAATCTGCCTCCTATACACTCCCTCTACAAATAGCTATTCCAGGAAACAAATCCGGTGTTTCAACGGCATCAACTGCTTCTCGTTCTAGTGTAATTACTAATTCGAAACCGGAGAGTACTATATCAAGTAATCCAAAAATCATGTCGCGAAAACATATGATATTAAGTGCTTTTAAACATGATGAAGATCTCAAAAATACTGTTAATATAGACCAAGATGAAAAAGTTCCTATCGAAAGTGCTAAATTTGTTTCAAAACGGGCTGAAAAAGATAGCATACAATGTTTTCCTTCTTCGCCCAAAATGCCCATATTAAGCCCACAAGAAAAGAACCGAACCACTCCTCTAGTCTCGCCAGCTATAGGAGACCCCCCAAACCTTGAAGGTATTGCAACATCAAATTGTAGTGTAAATGCAAGTAAACCGTTACATCCGGAAAAGGCCAAATCGGAAATTAACAGTCTTGAAGAACATTTACACAAATTGATCTCCGATGCCGTAAAGTGTTCTGTCCATAAAGATAAAGAGTCTGTTTATGAGTCTGTATGTAGAGAGTTGAAGACACCACAGGGTAATAAAGTGTTCTTAACCCGTCAATTGTCACAAAACAGAAACATTCCAGTCGCCAATGTTGCTCCAATTGTTCAAGGTAAGCATATAACGGACTCAAATATTGATTCAAAAACGAAAGATGAAAAATTCGACGATGGGCTAGACGAAGAAGAAGAAAAAATGGCTGAAGTTATAACACGATCTCTTTTAGGAAGGTCCCTAGTGCCTGAAAGAATAAATGAGAAAGAGAAAAAGGACGATAAGTCATTTGTTCTGGAAAAAGAAGACGAACATTTTATGAACAACGCGTCTAACAAAGACGAAGAGTGTTCAAATACAAGTTTCCAGGAAAACAATAATGAAAATGTATTTGATGAAGATTTAAATTCCAAACGGATGTCCCCAGGGTTGAAAAAACTCATGCTTTACAGACATAGAGATGTGGCGGAAACCAGTAAAGATTTGGAATCTTGCGAACTCGATAGTAGGAACGACGTTTGTTTAACTCAATATTCAGAAGTAAAGTTTCCAAGCGTCTCGGATAGACAGTTGGAGAAAGAGCGTAACGTGTTCGGAGCGTTCAACGAAATACTTGCTCAAAAGAATGTGGCAGACGACAACGAATGTAAACCCTGCTGGCAGGGTGTCAATGAAGAAGAGGAACATGAAATACGTATGGTAAGAATCACATATGCCAAAACTTTATTTTTTGTAATTTATACCATATATAACAATTCGGAGCATATGACCAAATTCGGACAGAGAAGTTAATACCCTTTCGTCCTTTAAATCTTGATTGAAAGCTTATTTATCTTAATTGGACAAACCACGTCTTATTTAGCTTTTGGTTTGTCATATCGGTCATGCTTGCAAAACTATGATACAATTGTAGCAACCTTTTAAGGGAAGATCCTTTTGGTACAAAGTATATTGAAAATGCTGGCCATTACTCCTTCCTTTGTATTCATATCAGAAACCAGATAAAGGATTTACATACACTCAATACTGACTGTCTTTCACTTGGAAAATCTGATCTCTTCATAGAAATTAATTGTAGTTTTCAAAGCGGTTCGTGACTTAATAAAACACATATTCAAATCATAAAATCTTCTAACGGTTTTCAACAGTCTTAGAGTAGCACTAAAGTTTCTGATCAAAATCATTTCAGTCAAACCGGTTTTCTTATTTTTAATTCTCCGTTTTCTTGAATACTATAAGAAAACTCGTCATTTAGTTTAGGTATTTTTATTACACATTGTTTAGGGACCAACATGGGCCAACAAAGGGATTTACATGTTTGACTGTTCAATAGTCTTCTGAAGAACAGACCAGTCAGATTCGTAATATTAGTCATATTTCTTAGGTATTACCTATGTGAGTAGAGGTTCATCGTTCTTAAATGGAGGGATTAGGGGCCAGTTAGGAAACATGGGAATATTATTAGAAAAAAAGGAAAATCCTTTTTTATCATATATTTTAAGAATTTCTTAAGAATCCTGATTTATTATTTATAAGAGACAAAGAGGGGCTCAAACAGGATAAAAAATATGAAGTTCAAACACTTTCTTCTCACGAACAAACCAGCCTAATGTGTTCATAACTTGTATAAATGTTTCCAATGAATAAGAGTTTGAACTTGTTAAAATAAAGGAGTAAAGGTTCATTAGGATCCAGTAAAGAGTTACATAGGAATACAATGGAAAAAACAACGAAACCTTTTTTTTATCCTACCCGTTTTAGGTATTATTTTAAACATCTTGATATATTGGGTATTTAGTACTATCAGTTGAGACTGGATTGCTCTTATTTAGCATAAATGATCCATACCAGCAAGGATTTTCGCTCAAATAAAAAGGGTAAGGATTGATTAGGCCGTAAGGGGACTTTGATTTTTATATGGAAACGTAATTCGAAAACAGATAATTATTATTTTCTCATCTATACGTTCTTTATAAGCATAGTCTATTCAACTTGTGAGGTGTAAGGTGGTGAGCGATCTTTGGGCCTTAAGTTTACTCATAATTTCAAAATCAGCGATGGTGCTTAATAAGGTTTATGATTGTTTGAATACAACGTTCCTGATGTTAATACTTAGACATTATAACTGTCTCCATATGGTCATAGGAAACATGTGTCCCTTTAGATATAACGTGTGTCCCTTTAAATATAACTTGAGTCTTTTTAAATATAACGTGTGTCTCTTTAAATATTATGTGAGTGTCTTTAAATACAGCGTATGTCATTTAAATATAGCGTGTGTCCAATTGAATATAACGTGTGTCCCTTTAAATATAACGTATGTCCCTTTAAATATAACGTGTGTCCCATTAAATTCAACGTGTGTCCCTTTAAATTTAACTTGCGTCCCTTTAAATATAACTAATGTCCCTTTAAATATAATATGAATCCCTTTAAATATAACGCGTGTCCCTTTAAATATAACGTATGTCCCTTTAAATATACAGTGTGTCCCTTTAAATATAACATTTGTCCCATTTAATGTAATGCGTGCCCCTTTAAACATAAAGTGTGTCCCTTTCAATATTACGGGTGTTTATCAAATATTGTAGGTACCTAACTGCGATTATGATGGCGACGAGGAAGATAATAGAGAGCATCCCAAGGTGCGAAGGAGCAGACAGTCAAATGTTAGGCAGCAGGTAGATGATTTCATTACTAAGCAAATTGACCTTGCTTATCCAGTTGACCTGACGCGGGCTCTCAGTTAAACATGTCGATATTCCATTCAGCCATCGATATTGTATCCAGGTCGGCCATTTTCCTAAGACAAACGGACGGTCTCTTTAAGCAAACAGTAAATTTGCTACATTGCATTTACTGGGATAAACAATGCCACGTGGTCATTTGGCGGAGCGATAGTCGGTCTCGCGCCTGGTCAATTAATTTTACTGGTTGAACCATATATAGGACACTGGCCTGTTTGATAATGACTAACGACTTGGAAGAAATGTTTTAGCGATGAAATTATATTTAAAGAAGGTACACCCTTGGCACGAATAAGTTGTCTACATTGATGCAACATTGTAATGAGTATTTGATTGTTTTAGAAGTATAATTAATCATTTTATACTTTTCAAATTACCAATTGATTTAATTATATAATGCAATATATTTATAATTTACTCACATTTGGAACGTTTAAATTTGGTTCAAGTCTACGAAACGCTTCACGTGAAGAGGTTTTGGTAGTTACTTGCGGAAGGACGATGGTTCTTCTAGGATGTTTGCGAATCTGGGTTCTCCCTCCACCAATACGACTGGTTGCCATGCATAAACTGTAATATGTTCGAAATAGCGATAAACACCCAAAACAATGAGAAACACGCACCTCACGATACCCATAATTGACAAACCTAATGGGAATGGATTGCATAAAAATTTATATTTAGACGTCAGCTGAATATTAAATGCTGTTGATAAATGAGAAAAAAGAATTTCATTTTATCGAAATCAGCGCCAGACGTTACATATAATTAAACCGTCTGCGTCTGACAGCTTCTTATATTTAAACCATACGAACACCGCAAGGGTTGTTTATTTATTAATATCATACAAATGTACTGTCTAGCTCGGTTGATAATCATTGCCATTTTATTTTCCACTGACTGAATTTTTATTGTACTATTGACAATTAAGTATAAGGTCAAAATCGGCGTCATCGCCTGCATACGTCACATTTTATAAAAAAAAAAATGTTTTCTTATAAATAAAATAGCTGTTCTGTTCTGTTCTGTTATAGATTAACTTATGCTTTTTTAATGACGGCTTGAATTTCCAGGTGTTAAACGGCTAATAAGCGGCCATGGTTTCTACTCAAGGTAGTGAATGGTCATGCTGTGTAGGTATTGAATGGCCAGGTTATCTAGGTATTACACAATCAGGTTTTCTAGATATTGAACGGCCAGGTCGTGTAGGTATTGAACGGCCAGATTATGTACATGTTGAATGGCCAGGTTATCTCGGTATTACACAATCAGGTTTTCTAGATATTGAACGGCCAGGTTGTGTAGGTATTGATCGGCCAGGTTATGTAGGTATTACACAATCGGGTTTTCTAGATATTGAACGGCCAGGTCGTGTAGTAATTGGATGGCCAGATTATGTACATGTTGAAAGGCCAGGTTATCTAGGTATTACACAATCAGGTTTTCTAGATATTGAACGGCCAGGTCGTGTAGTTATTGAACGGCCAGATTATGTACATGTTGAAAGGCCAGGTTATCTAGGTATTACACAATCAGGTTTTCTAGATATTGAACGGCCAGGTTGTGTAGGTATTTAACGGCCAGATGGTATAGATGTTGAAAGGCCAGGTTATCTCGGTATTACACAATTAGGTTTTCGAGATATTGAACGGCTGGGTCGTGTAGTTATTGATCGGCCAGATTATGTAGATGTTGAAAGGCCAGGTTATCTAGGTATTACACAATCAGGTTTTCTAGATATTGAACAGCTAGGTTATGTACATGTTGAAAGGGCAGGCTATCTCGGTATAACACAATCAGGTTTTCTAGATATTGAACGGCCAGGTTGTGTAGGTATTGAACGGCCAGATTATGTACATGTTGAAAGGCCAGGTTATCTAGGTATTTCACAATCAGGTTTTCTAGATATTGAACGGCCAGGTCGTGTAGTTATTGAACGGCCAGATTATGTACATGTTGAAAGGCCAGGTTATCTAGGTATTACACAATCAGGTTTTCTAGATATTGAACGGCCAGGTCGTGTAGTTATTGAACGGCCAGATTATGTACATGTTGAAAGGCCAGGTTATCTAGGTATTACACAATCAGGTTTTCTAGATATTGAACGGCCAGGTCGTGTAGTAATTGGATGACCAGATTATGTACATGTTGAAAGGCCAAGTTATCTAGGTATTACACAATTAGGTTTTCTAGATATTGAACGGCCAGGTCGTGTAGTTATTGAACGGCCAGTTCATGTACATGTTGAAAGGCCAGGTTTTCTAGGTATTACACAATCAGGTTTTCTAGATATTGAACGGCCAGGTTGTGTAGGTATTGAACGGCCAGATTGTGTAGATGTTGAAAGGCCAGGTTATCTAGGTATTACACAATCAGGTTTTCTAGATATTGAACGGCCAGAGTGTGTAGATATTGAACGGCCAGGTTATCTCGGTACTACACAATCAGGTTTTCTAGATATTGATCAGCCAGGTTGTGTAGGTATTGAACAGCCAGATGGTATAGATGTTGAAAGGCCAGGTTATCTAGGTATTACACAATCAGGTTTTCTAGATATTGAACAGCTAGGTTGTGTAGGTATTGAACGGCCAGAGTGTGTAGATATTGAACGGCCAGGTTATCTAGGTATTACACAATCAGGTTTTCTAGATATTAAACAGCTAGGTTGTGTAGGTATTGAACGGCCAGATTGTGTAGATATTGAACGACCAGGTTATCTAGGTATTACACAATCAGGTTTTCTAGATACTGAACGGCCAGATTGTGTTGGTGTTGAACGGCCAAGTTATCTAGGTATTACACAACCAGCTTTTCTAGATATTAAACGACCAGGTTGTGTTGATATTGAACGGCCAGGTTATCTAGGTATTACACAACCAGATTTTCTAGATATTGATCGGTCAGGTTGTGTTGATATTGAACGGCAAGGTTATCTAGGTATCACACAATCGGGGTTTTTTGGCCAGGTTTTGTAAGTATTGAACGGTCAGGTAGGTATTACACGAGCGGGTTTGTAGGTATAGTTATCGGCATATGGATATTATAAATATTTGATAAAAACTGTTCACATATAAATAACATGTTATTGATAGTTGCAACACATTTGTTGTTGATTAAAACTGCTATATTTGGATCATTTGTAATTGTTCATTTTTTAGGCTGATCGACTGATTAAAAAAGCCAGACACAGACGTAATAGCAAAGGCGAAGGTAATTGATGTTGATTTATTAGTTTGTAACTTCCTCTCAACTTGGCTTGCCAAAACCTCTTGCATGATAAAATGTCAAAGATCGGAACACGTTACATGTTTCTCAAAAATAACCATTTCGAAAGTGTGTGTGATTTATATATATATTCTGTAATTATAGGGGGATACGAAACGACCACTTCATGTTCATCTAATGTTTGGTAAACTGAGATATATTTATAGGGTAATACGAAACGACCACTTCATGTTCATCTAATGTTTGGTAAACTGAGATATATTTATAGGGTGATACGAAACGACCACTTCATGTTCATCTAATGTTTGGTAAACTGAGATATATTTATAGGGTGATACGAAACGACCACTTCATGTTCATCTAATGTTTGGTAAACTGAGATATATTTATAGGGTGATACGAAACGACCACTTCATGTTCATCTAATGTTTGGTAAACTGAGATATATTTATAGGGTGATACGAAACGACCACTTCATGTTCATCTAATGTTTGGTAAACCCCATTCAAAAAAAAAAAGAATGTTGTGACATAATAGTTATTACCAAACAATTTTTAATCGCCCCATTTTGTGGTAGGTTGATACAATCGAGATGTTTGATGATTCTTGTTTTACAGAAGATTGAATGTTTCAAAGTTAACATTATTTTTTTTGTATTTAATTAATCATCCAATACCTGACTGGAATGTTGGTGGTAAATATTTTCAGTAGAGAAATGCCATTATTTTTACCATAGAAAGCATACACGCAGTATCTCAAAAAATATACTTACTCTATGTTTTAATTACTCGTGTAGACAGAACATCGCAACGTTAAACAGAAAATCGCTTAAGGCCCCAATGCCTTTATTGAGCCTGGTTATATGGAAAACATGATATATGAATTTACATAATTAAAAATCTGAGACAATTTCCATATTAAAAGCATTAAAAAATTGCTACGTGACATTGTCCCTTCGGATACAAAGTTTGACGTGAGCACTTTAAGATTACTATCTACTTATTAAATATCATATAATATTGAAACGTGGCAATTTTTCACATTTGAGTGCATTAACAATTCATAATTCTAATTTTTGTGGTATATTAAATTTTATTAAAGTTAATAAAGTATGGCGATAGTGTAACAACTACACAAAACACGCGCGCGCATCTTTGCTTGTTCGCACGTACGCAGGAACAAAAACACATCACACACCATTAATAAACCAAGGTTAGCGGAATTCGAAAATATATATAAATATACTGATTTTGTTGTGAATGATAAAACTAGTGTTACTTCTGATGGTGATGATAATAACCCACAGGTCCTCCGCAAATACATGAGCAAATACGGCTCTTTAAAACTTTCATCAGCTCAATATTTCTGGCATTCTGTAAGTGTTCTTTCTGATCCGTTGCGTTTGTGGCTAGTGCACAGAGCCTGTGCGACTTATATTAAGAGGGCCTGCACCCCAAGTCAAAGTTTAAGCTATAACATGCTCGGTACTTTTCCCCGGGAAAATCTTGAGCAAGATCTAATTGTGACAGGCTAGTTTTCGTTTCACACATGATTCGAAACTAAACTATTGGATTTCATTTATCCTTTTTTTTGAATATGCGGTTCTCGTATCACTCGTGTTGTAGTATTACATATCAACAGTTTCAGTTTAGAGACACTTTTATACAGTGTAACTTATACACTACGCACCTTACGTTTTTTAAAAAGATATATGATGTATTGTTATTACGGGAAAGCTGCAAATGTATATCTGTCCTCTGTACACTGGTATTTGTCGGTTGCACGAATTTGTTTTGGACACGTGTTTTGTTGTATGCCAACACAAATATTCAGTTGAACGAATGTAGGAGGCATACATCGAAAAAAAGATAAATGACATCATCAACTTATACGATTGTCGATCATTGAAAACCTCATCATCGATCGCAAATTTCAAAAGTAAACTATAATTAACCCACGTATACGTTTCATCCTTTAAATTCGCTCGCTGGACCAAGTTTTAAACCACTAGTAATTAGCCGAATGACACATTTCAGTAATTGATTCGCCATAAAGGTAGTTTCTGGTAAAAACTGTTCAAGATATTCAATACATCTTAAAGTTTATATTTTTGACGTTTTCAAATAAATAGATTGAATTTAAATCGGCAAACATATTTGGTTATCTATTTAAACTACTGTTTACACTGATACGGCGTTGTTATAATTGCCTTGGTAATACCAACGCAGAAACGTAAAGCTTTTACCGGCGGTATATGCAGCTTTTAATACCCACAAATCCAAAAGCATCATTTAGCATAATGATAGGGACTTTCTAAAGGTTGTGTTTACTGTCCCAAATATACATAAATAAGAAAACTGAAACTTATCTTGAAACATGTCCAAAATTATCTCTAAAACCATTATCAAAAGCATTCAAAAGGTGACATTTGTAACAGTTTGTCGGATCGAAACGTCTGTTCATATAACAGTATATATTTCATAGGACTGCTTTGGAATTGTTTACATAATGTTTTTCATAGGATTTTGCTTTGGAATTATTTTTACACGCCAATGCCCTGTTCTTTGCATACCAGTTGAAAGGAAGTTCACGGTGACCTACTTTCTGTTGCTGGCTACAGACAACGCTTTTTAGTGTACTGACTACTCATACGCAGACTGAGAGAGGGGCAAGATGGCTGCACCCCGCCGGAGATTTTCAGAATATTAAAAAAAGTACAAAAAAGAAGGTGAAATGCACTCCAAAATTCAACCAGCCCTTTGCCATTTACAAACTTTGCACTGGGGCATTCCAATAGCTACATTCGACACCTCCGTACTGAAATATTCGAAAAATCAACTGAATCCATTTTTTTTTTATAGAAGACTCAACTTTCGCATCCATGTTAGATACACGTCAGCTTTTTTGCATTTCTCTATCTAAGTTTGATATTCATCATGCACGCAATGACACTTAAACTGTTGTGATATTCATCATGCACACAATTACACTTATACTGTTGTGATATTCATCATGCACACAATGACACTTAAACTGTTGTGATATTCATCATGCCCACAATGACACTTAAACTGTTGTGATATTTATCATGCCCACAATGACACTTATACTGTTGTGATATTTATCATACAAACAATGACACTAATACTGTTGTGATATTTATCATACAAACAATGACACTTTTACTGTTGTGATATTTATCATACAAACAATGACACTTATACTGTTGTGATATTTATCATGCACACAATGACACTTAAACTGTTGTGATATTCATCATGCACACAATGACACTTAAACATTTGTGATATTCATCATGCACACAATGACACTAATACTGTTGTGATATTCATCATACAAACAATGACACTTATACTGTTGTGATATTCATCATGCCCACAATGACACTAATACTGTTGTGATATTTATCATACAAACAATGACACTTATACTATTGTGATATTTATCATACAAACAATGACACTTATACTGTTGTGATATTCATCATGCACACAATGACACTTAAACTTTTGTGATATTCATCATGCACACAGTGACACTTATACTGTTGTGATATTTATCATACAAACAATGACACTTATACTGTTGTGATATTTATCATACAAACAATGACACTTATACTGTTGTGATATTCATCATGCACACAATGACACTTATACTGTTGTGATATTCATCATGCACACAATGACACTTATACTGTTGTGATATTCATCATGCACACAATGACACTTAAACTGTTGTGATATTCACCATGCACACAATGACACTTATACTGTTGTGATATTCATCATGCACACAATGACACTTAAACTGTTGTGATATTCATCATGCACACAATGACACTTATACTGTTGTGATATTTATCATACAAACAATGACACTTATACTGTTGTGATATTCATCATGCACACAATGACACTTATACTGTTGTGATATTCATCATGCACACAATGACACTTAAACTGTTGTGATATTCATCATTCACACAATGGCACTTATATTGTTGTGATATTCATCATGCACACAATGACGCTAATACTGTTGTGATATTCATCATTCACACAATGACGCTTATATTGTTGTGATATTCATCATGCACACAATGACACTTAAACTGTTGTGATATTCATCATGCACACAATGACACTTAAACTGTTGTGATATTCATCATTCACACAATGACGCTTATATTGTTGTGATATTCATCATGCACACAATGACACTTATACTGTTGTGATATTCATCATGCACACAATGACACTTAAACTGTTGTGATATTCATCATTCACACAATGACGCTTATATTGTTGTGATATTCATCATGCACACAATGACACTTAAACTGTTGTGATATTCATCATGCACACAATGACACTTAAACTGTTGTGATATTCATCATGCACACAATGGCACTTATATTGTTGTGATATTCATCATGCACACAATGACACTAATACTGTTGTGATATTCATCATTCACACAATGGCGCTTATATTGTTGTGATATTCATCATGCACACAATGACACTTATATTGTTGTGATATTCATCATTCACACAATGGCGCTTATACTGTTGTGATATTCATCATGCACACAATGACACTTAAACTGTTGTGATATTCATCATTCACACAATGACGCTTATATTGTTGTGATATTCATCATGCACACAATGACACTTAAACTGTTGTGATATTCATCATGCACACAATGACACTTAAACTGTTGTGATATTCATCATTCACACAATGACGCTTATATTGTTGTGATATTCATCATGCACACAATGACACTTATATTGTTGTGATATTCATCATTCACACAATGGCGCTTATACTGTTGTGATATTCATCATGCACACAGTGACACTTAAACTGTTGTGATATTCATCATTCACACAATGACGCTTATATTGTTGTGATATTCATCATGCACACAATGACACTTAAACTGTTGTGATATTCATCATGCACACAATGACACTTAAACTGTTGTGATATTAATCATTCACACAATGACGCTTATATTGTTGTGATATTCATCATGCACACAATGACACTTAAACTGTTGTGATATTCATCATTCACACAATGACGCTTATATTGTTGTGATATTCATCATGCACACAATGACACTTAAACTGTTGTGATATTCATCATGCACACAATGACACTTAAACTGTTGTGATATTCATCATGCACACAATGGCACTTATATTGTTGTGATATTCATCATGCACACAATGACACTTAAACTGTTGTGATATTCATCATGCACACAATGACACTTATACTGTTGTGATATTTATCATGCACACAATGACGCTTATATTGTTGTGATATTCATCATGCACACAATGACACTTAAACTGTTGTGATATTCATCATGCACACAATGACACTTAAACTGTTGTGATATTAATCATGCACACAGTGACACTTAAACTGTTGTGATATTCATCATTCACACAATGACGCTTATATTGTTGTGATATTCATCATGCACACAATGACACTTAAACTGTTGTGATATTCATCATGCACACAATGACACTTAAACTGTTGTGATATTAATCATTCACACAATGACGCTTATATTGTTGTGATATTCATCATGCACACAATGACACTTAAACTGTTGTGATATTCATCATTCACACAATGACGCTTATATTGTTGTGATATTCATCATGCACACAATGACACTTAAACTGTTGTGATATTCATCATGCACACAATGACACTTAAACTGTTGTGATATTCATCATGCACACAATGGCACTTATATTGTTGTGATATTCATCATGCACACAATGACACTTAAACTGTTGTGATATTCATCATGCACACAATGACACTTAAACTGTTGTGATATTCATCATGCACACAATGACACTAATACTGTTGTGATATTCATCATGCACACAATGACACTTATACTGTTGTGATATTCATCATGCACACAATGACACTTAAACTGTTGTGATATTCATCATGCACACAATGACACTTATACTGTTGTGATATTCATCATACAAACAATGACACTAATACTGTTGTGATATCCACTGATCATGCACACAATGACACTTAAACTGTTGTGATATTCATCATGCACACAATGACACTTAAACTGTTGTGATATTCATCATGCACACAATGACACTAATACTGTTGTGATATTCATCATGCACACAATGACACTTATACTGTTGTGATATTCATCATGCACACAATGACACTTAAACTGTTGTGATATTCATCATGCACACAATGACACTTATACTGTTGTGATATTCATCATACAAACAATGACACTAATACTGTTGTGATATCCACTGATCATGCACACTATGACACTTATACTGTTGAGATATCCATCATACAAACAATGACACGTTTACTGTTGGATATTTAGGAATGGGATTCATTTCAAAAAACGCATATTTTACTCCAAAACACACTACAGTGGTGTTATTTGATACAAGCTAAAAAGTTCAAAATTAGCGAAAACAGTCAACAAACATGACATCTTGAAATGCTAAAACATACAAAGTTGTATAAAACACAGTGTTTGTTGTAAAGTCCATTATAGGTGATATTATGACATTGTGAATGCAGTAACATGTTTAAATTGGTGAAGATGCAAAAAAAAGGACAGATAAAGATGCAATACACAAACTGACCTGTGAATGAATAAAGGTCACTGTATTTGTAACGAAACCCAGATACTTGAAATATGCAGTATACTCGTATATATACTGATATGTGTGAAGTGGTTCATTGTTATCAATTATATACGCACCTTACGGTTGAACTCTCTACACACGATTGAGATTTGTTTAGTTTCTTTTAGATAAATGTTCATCGAGAAAACGCTTATTTTTGTAACATGAAGTCCATGTGACCTCTACGGCCAATGAAAAATGGCGTTATGTATCGTTAGGCGGTAAAGCAAATATTTTTAAATGATTGAAACAGCATGATTTGATATTCAGTATGGCGGTAGCCGGGCAGTCATCCGCTTGCCAAGGAGCGTAATATTTGCCGATCTCGTTCTATATCATATGGTGCATTGACACACTTAATGGTTTTGTCAGCACGTGGTCGTATTTTCTGTCTTTATCTATAAATAATTTATTTCCCCCGGGTACTCAGGATAACGTAACAGTCAACAGACTTGAAGCTGGTTATTTTATCTAACATACTAACCGCTTATATAGTTAGGTTAATGATGGTTTGGCTTACGTTCGAAATATTCCTTTTAACTTGTGTCAGATTATTTGTTTGTAATCGCTTTAATGAAAGAAAATGTGAATTTCACCGTACATGGCTAGCAAATCATGCACGAACAGGGGAATTTTACCGTGCACGGCTGGTCATGGGGAAGTAATAAACATGTCAACGTTTGATACAGTTTGGACACGTGCGTCAACGTTCACTGCTCGTCAGGCTGCAGTAATAAACGTGATGCGTTCAATATTGAAACGTTCGTAATGTGCCCACCAAAATGGTGTACATTTTTTACCTGTAGAAATAAAATTTAATGATGGATTTTTCCAGATGTCATTTTCAGAAATGTCTGATATTTCTATTGGTGTTAATGAGTAATATCGTCTGATATTACTATTATACCATGTAACCATACTAACTTTCTGCCATTTAGTCAAACCCCTGTTGGAGACTTAGATTTAAGTGTTATATAGTTATCACGACCCACCCAGTCACATGATGAAATCCTGACCCACCTTTTCGATGGACACTTTAGCACTAAGCCACATACTTCATTCATTATCAAACTAAATATTAATTACATGCATGTGAAATTTATTAAAATATGTTTTGCTTAAAGGAACAAACGTACTAGTATATCTTTAAAAATGCTTGCTTCCGTTAGTTTTCGTATCACTATTTTGTCAACGTTCCATGAATGAACTCCGAATATAACATTCCATAAGAGTAATACGGTACCATGTGTATATGAAATAAAAAGGCAATCGGTACCTGTTTTCGCACCAATGGGGTGGGGGTGGGGGTGGGGGATAGTTACTGAACTATTTAAGTGGCATTATCAAAGCTGTGGAGTGTGTGGCCGAGTGGTAGAGCATCGGTCCCTAGATCGGGGTGTCGTGGGTTCGATTGACCGCCACGGTCAAGTTCGGTGTCCTTGAGCAAGACTTTATCTGCATAAGCTTAATACTGTTTCTAAGCAGGAAGATATTCTTTCGCAAGACAATTTAGTGTAAAGCTATTAATGTATTACAGATAGTTTTATATTCTTTTGATAATAAATCATCACGGCAATATAAACTTTAGAACGATTTTATATTGTTTGTTTAAACCAATTAGCCATTTTATAAAAACAGTAGTCTTCATTGAATCACAAAATAGAGACTTATACTATGAGAGAAGAAAGGTAACAGTATTACGATTTGCCCGATACAAATGAAAGCGTTTCTCACGGAAGTATATACCATAATGTTTGTCTAAATGAAGTATATACCATAATGTTTATCTAAATGAAGTATATACCATAATGTTTATCTAAATGAAGTATATACCATAATGTTTATCTAAATGAAGTTTATACCATAATGTTTGTCTAAATGAAGTATATACCATAATGTTTGTCTAAATGAAGTATATACCATAATGTTTGAGAGTTATGTAAGTGTGTCTGTGTATAGCCGTGTTTTGCGGCGATATTTCACGAGTATGAGTATCGGGAGACTATTAAATGAGGAGATGAGATGTAATAAAGTCAGTCAACTTGATAACAGCTTCTACTTACAAAACAATTACATAGTGATTGGATTTGAAATTATTTTCAATGAACGATATTTCGGAATTTTGAATTTGACTAAGGTTCCTAACATTTAATGTGCATTTTTGTTTAACTTGTAAGATATTGTAAGTTGAGATGAAGACGACTTCGTGTGTATAAAGGGAGCACCTGCACTATTTTACATTGATCATTAGATACAATACAACAAGATGTAGACGCTGCCTGTCGTTTCAAAACACATTGTGATCGCTTACAGTTGCTCCTCCGTCATACCGACGTTACTAACATTTCGGCCTAGTTGGACATGTGCTTTAGTGTTTCTTATGCACAATAATAGCACCTTCAAGCTGAACGAGGTCTTCTGGAATATATATAGCAGATGGAAGTCATTTCATGTTGAGGTTTTAGTTTCCCTCTAACTGAGCTGACTTGAGTAACCCTTACACTATTCTTACCATCTTGCGGCCACATTTAAAACGTTAATAAATACGTAATGGACTAAAGACGTGATATCTTACGTCGACATCGACTTATCTGGAAACAAAATTAATATTAACCATGTTTTTAAATAAACCATCCGTCGATTGCCGCCATGCAACATAAAAAAAGTCTTGAACGAATCCAACAGCGCTGAGGACAGCACAGAATAACTGCTTCAACAAATCCCATAGCGTTGGTTGAAATATACAAAAAAGGCGCAATAAATTCCACAGGGGTTGGAGAGAACATAAATGTTTCAACAATTCCCCACAGGGGTTCAAGACAACATTATCATGATAGAACTCATCCTACAGGGTTTGAAAACAGAATAAGCAATTTCATGGAATATAGTATTATATATTATTTGAATAATCAAAAGAAAAGGAAGAGAAGCAAGTGACATATTTATGCATGCAATATTCTGATGTTCCCTATTCCATATGTGCACATATTTACTAATGCTGTGCCACTGTTGTGTAACTTTATTTGAAGGTGATTACTTGGCACAATCCATATTGCCAATACGTGCACATTAGTGCTGTCTGAGATTACCACCTTGTAAATATTCAGTGCATTTTCCCTCAAGTATTGCATGTTAAAATTAACTTGTGTTTATATACATATATATCACCCGATGTGCATGTTCGATTTTGTACTATGTGTAAAACGCCGCAATGTTGTACTTGTATATTATAAGTAAGTAAGTAAGTAAGTAAGTAAATATTTTATTATAGTAACATTTGCATACAATATATATTATAAATAGTTATATACAAAACAAACAAAACAAGCACCCGGCCCATTGGACTTTTAAGTCACCTAAACTATGAGGTATAAACTGTACGTGAGATTATATTTATGTTAAGTTTCTAAAAAATAATATTTTTACTGACTCAATCGTTCATATTTAATATTTAGGTTTTTAGTTCCACTGGGCCAAATGTTCAAGTAAGCTATTCTGATCGCTTTTCGTCCGTTATCTGTTTGTCCGTCAACATGTCCTTAAAACGACATTCTAACATATGATCATCACGTGTCCGGTGTCTATCGCCAGTCCGTTCTTGTGCATCAATTAATTATATTCTTCTATAAAGCCTCTAAACTAATTTTCACCATATTTGGTGTGAAGCGTTTTTACACGAAACTTTCGCGAGTTTGTTCAAATCATGACCATGGAGCAGACCGCGGTCTAGGGGATTAATGATAATTAGTTTCTTCAAAATTTCAAATATCTTCTTCAAAAGTGCAAAAGCTGATAGTTTACAGTAAATACTTGATACATTTAACGGGGATTCTGTATGCATAAGGGGCCAACAGAGACATATGGTTTTGTTACGGGAAAAAGCTAATTCTTAATTTTCCCTCCTCTATAAATCATCATGGGCTAAGTCAATTAAAAATGTGAAAAGATGTGACAGTTGTTGAAAGCAGATGAGCAAGGTCTGAGCTTTGACATGTTGTATGTAGTAACACCTAATCATTTTCATGTTTGTTCAAGACATGAATTGGCTCTGAAATATTAACAGTTGATTAAATATACTATTCTATTGAGATTATTTTATTTGAACTTTTATTCAAGTCTCTATTAGCTGCTGTCTCAAAATCAGTTACCATTGCTGAAATCGTAGGTTCAAGTCAGGCTCGGTCCAAAAACTTCATGTGAGCAAGTTTGCTAGGTACTTCTGGAAGGACGGTGGTTCTACTAAATTTATTCTGAGGATTTCCTCCACAAACAAAAATATCATATATATGTGGCATGTGTTGCAAATGGTGTCACACTCTTTAAAAATATAGATAAGCATGTGTACAAATATGAAACACTGACACTGTGTTTTAGATTCATGCATGCAACGAAACTTTTATAAACCACGAGCAAGACATACATTTTAAATCATTTTATTTTTCATTTTTTATATTGTGTCGATTCCAACATACTCTGTTAGGCAGGGTTTCCACAGGAATGTCGTTGACAAATTAAAAGTTAGCAGAAAATAAAGGAAAATTCCTTAATATATCTTTTCTATATTGCTGTAATATGCCAAAAGCACTTTATCTACCCTTTTTTTAAATTCACAATTGATATATATATATACTGAAATCTCAAAGTATAGTTACGCCGTGAGAAAAAATAATATTAATGCACAATAGGGAATTTTTAGATTGAAAGAGGAGAATATGAATATGTGATTCTATGGTGGACTATTGACATCATCTTGTCTAAGAAAAACATTTTTTAACCAACATCTTTGCGGGAACCTTGCGTTACTGTAGTTTACTGAAGTATTTGCTTTCTTTATTAGTTAAATTGGCACGTTGTGTTGTTTGCTTTTACCCAGGCTGCCTACTTGGCCGTGGTCGGCTTACACGACGTCCTCATCATTCGCATAAAGGCTTTGTAGATTTCATGCCACAAGTCCTTACCCGTAGAACTAGATCTAGAATCCCAGGTAGGTCTGTTACTCTTGCTTTAAATCCCGACCATCACATATATCCCCTCAGAGCATCAATGCTGGAACACTTTGCACTCAAAACATTGATGGTCTGAAGGATCGATTTATTTAATATCAGGACAACGAACAAACGTGACATTTGGGTAGTAACCTTTCTAGACATTTCTAAACACACTTCAAACTTTCTTAATATGAAGCATATTTTGACCAAACAAAGTGTAGATGGCGAAAACCGTAGATGCTTTACATACACATATACATATACGGTCATTCAGCCATATTGGAAACTTTTCCATAAAGCGTTTTTACTGCGACGTTATCGTACAAATACATTTCAAAATATCAAGGGATATACTTCATGTTTTGTCGAAATCAGACGACAATTAAGAGAGTTGTTACCGAGAGTATAACAGGAATCGAGCTCTAAATTTAAAAAATCAACCGTGTGCGGTACCAAAAAGTCACGTGGTCGGTTCTCCACCCTGTGTGTATATATATATATATATTATTATACAGTTTATATACCAATTGTTATAATTGTATTCTCTACAAAATTATATAATCATAAGAATTATTTTATTTCGTTTTAATTTGCTTTAATCTGAACGTCATCTTGTGGAATGTTTTGTACCTAACTTATGAAATAAATATATTTAGAGGTTTTAACAAAGCCTTAGAGTTGATATTTACTGTAGTATCTTCTAAGGTGTAGTGCAATTTAAGATTAATGGAACTTGTTCAGATATTAATATCATATCCTTAGTGAGGTATTTTTTTAAAAAATGTTTTTAAGATTTTCATATCATATATATATAAAATATATATTTTAAATGCAACTTCTCATTAACACAAGTGCCAGTATGAAGGCAGTCTATGGTCTGATTAGTAAGATTATTCTAAGAAATTCTAGAAATATTTCTTTTCTCTAATCAAATTAACACATTTTCACATTTCTAACATTTCTTTTCATCTTTCTCATCTGTAACATTAGCATTGTGCGCAGAGGATTCTTAATTGTATTGTACTTTAAGTGTATGTTCTGTCAGTGTTGATGACTCGCAACATGGCAACACATTAGTAACATACAAAACAAAACTTGTTTGGTTTGGTGTGAACATTCAATAATCTGAAACACAACCACTCTAAACTGCATTGGATTCTGTAAATTGTGTGTGTATCTATTAATTATACATCAAATATTGCGCCGTAGTTTTATAACATAAAGATGTTGTTTATCAATTTAAACTGTATTTCTATGGTAGGAATAGCAAACGCATGGAGTATTTTCTTTTACCATCCAACCATGCTAATCATTCTCCTAATCTAGTATGTAGTCTGCCAACTGGTTTATGTGTTTATACCGTATGTGTATTGTGTGATTTATAAGACTTGTACAATATTTATATGCAAAAAACAAAACATAATTAAATCCTGACATGAATCTTCTGCACCTAAACGTCTGCCAAAAACTGGCGATTAAGCATTTATTCATGCATAATTATACTACATACCTGTCTTGTTATCCGATTATATCATTAGTATAATAAGTTCAATTTATATAATTAATGCAAACCCTGTCACAGTCATGTCACGTAATAATTTCCTAGTTTGCTATACCTATTTTTTTTACATTCTTCTTTATAACTTTTACAATCTCTATTGCATATCTACTGCGATTAAATAGGTCAGTACGTTTTTCAATTTTCTCACTCCCTATTGACGCAGGAGAATTTAATGCACCAGTAACGAGATCTATGTAAATTCCAAGCCGGGCCCGATTACCTCAGTCGGCTACGCGTCTGACTATCAATCCAGGGGTCGTGAGTTCGAATCCCCGCCCGGCAACAGCCTCCGTGATGATTGATATACGACATTGTGTCTCATTATCATTCGTCTCTCACCGCTGATTCAAGTGGGAAAGGTATCAGTTACTTGGGGAGATGGGGTGTGCTCGAGTACTGGTTAATCCCAGAAAACAGTGGTTAGGTTAACTGATCGTCTGTAAACCCTCGATGGCATAAAAATAACACTAACTATTAAATCAATCGTAAATTCCATTAAAACAAACAATATCGATGTGCCTTGCATGGTTTTGAGCTATGTTTCTCCCTATTCAATGTTTAGTTGCATTTCGAAGCACGTCATTGAAATGCTATTTCCAGAAATGTGATTGTGTTTTTTTTTGTAGTTTAAACAAGCGCAAGCGAAAAATGTACAGTATCGACATTATTACACACACTGCATATAATCGCAGTGGTGTATAATCTGCATGGAGTTCCTAGGACCAGTCTATTTAATGATTGCAAAATGGCGTGAGAAGTGTAACATTTTTGTCTATATTCTCGAAGTTGCTTGATTACAATCAGACAGATTGATGTTTAAAAATATTTTCCCCCGTCTTGCCGATCTTGTTTAATTGATATATATTATTTAATATAGAACGATTGTGTATTCAAGTACAGAACATCTTTCGTATTTCATCAGTCATTATCTCATTTTCTTGCTTTTCATTGGTGCCTTGCTCTGATAAAGTTAATGTTCATATATATCGTTTGGCATAGGTAATATCGTTTCATTGACAAAATAATGATCCTTTTTGTTTTGTCTAAACAAAGTATGTGCCGTTTCCGCCATACAAAAGCAATGTAATCATTTTTGGTTTGCCGTGATAAAGATTATTTGCGTAAAATTGCACCAGTTTTGTCCTATGTATTTAGCCTTGACACGTTTATGGATTTCCTTTATACTCTGACAAAACTATTTTCATTATTTTCTATACACATTTTATAAAATATAATCCTGTCGTGCATCAATTAATGTCAGTTCCGGTTTTGTTTGACAACGTTAACGTTCTTTTCATTTGAAAATGGCAAAATCGACATAAGTGTTAGTGTCATTTCTGTTTTACGAGAACACAGTTTGTGCCATTTCCTTTATGCAGTAGCAAAGTTTGTGCCGTTTCGTTTATGCTGTAACAACTTTTGTGTCATTTCCTTTATAGCATAATAAAATCTGTGTCATTATTTTTATGCTTTTATGCCGTAACAAAGTCTGTGCCATAACAAAGTTTATGCGCTTTCCATCATGCCGTAGCAAAGTCTGTGCCGTTTCCTTTATGCTGTAATCAAGTATGTGCAATTTTCAGTATGCCTTTACAAGTCCTTTTCATACTGTTAATTTTCTTTTGTGCATGTATTGAACAACTGTATAATATGTTCTTGCCTTTGTTTGACATAAACTATAAATATTTCAGGTAAATCGCCACCACGAAGAAAATCTAGAGTGGGAAAACATATTCATAGTCCGCCAAGGCATAAACGTCGATCATCTAGTCAAGAAATAAGAGAGAGCGGAAACATTGTCAAAACACGCCAACGGCGTTCTAGCTCTTTGGACAGACAGACGAAGTCTAGACAGACAAAATCAAGAGGTAAATCCGTGTCTTATTCGGACAATGAGTTGGACCATGCTGATAATTGCGTACGTGTTTCCTCAAAGGCCGGAAGTATTGTTGACTGCGCATGGCATAATAATGACGAGAGTACAGATGAAGAATACTTCCAAAACTACGAAGACGAATTCAAGCAATTTATAAGAAACAGTGACACTAATCTAAAAAAGACTCCATCGGTAAAGAAAAAGAAAGGATTCCACTTTAAACAAAAATACATATTTCAGCGAAAACGAAAATCGAAAGGACGTGGAAAACCCCTAGATATAGACTCCCAACCAGTTGCTCAGTCTCTAGATGAGATATACAGCTTCCACGAAGAGGTTTGTTCTTAATCAATATTTTGAATACCTGGCTTTTGCTTTTCAAACGTTTTCTAGTATATATACTCAGCCACTTAAATCTGAGTCGAGCTTCCAAGAAATCACGTTTTAAGACTAGCTTCTATATAGTTACCTGTTGTATTATTATAAGTGTGCATAAATTGATGTAAGGATCAAGTCGAGACATAGTTGAAATATTTAAGTATTTAAGAAAGAAATAGACAATGTTGGTGAAATAAAAGTCGGGTCATTTTTATATACGTGGTATTATATGATGTTCTTACACGATATGCTTGCACGCATACTGCTTAAAATCAGAACAGTCATTGTCAGATCACATTTTAAAATGAAACATAAGATTGGGTATTTTTACCGGGCAGATTCTCAAGTTCATTCGTTTGTTTTTAATTACAAACTGTATTATCTACTCAAAATAACACGAAACGCACAGATATCTCAAACAGTACTGACGTACATGTAATGGCGATTCGTTTTAGTCTCCCCTTTTTTTGGGGAAAAAGGTGGGGTGCATTGTTTTAACTTGAATGTCTTTCTGTCCGTCACAACTTTTTAATGCATAGTAATTTTGATGCAACTTGATACAACTGCTATTTTAAGACGATGTGGGGATCACAACTTTCAGTCATGTCGGTCGATTAATGACCAATGTCGTAGCTAGAGGTCAAAAGTCAAATAGGCAATCTTTAGACTTCGGGCAAACACTCATAGAGGGGGAGACATGGATGCTGTTTGTAGCACAAACGACCATCACATTATATATTGTTTGTAGCACGAATCAAGCATAGTAATCAATATAGTAAGCAGTTTTTTTATTTTAAAAATGCCTTATAATGCTTACCTGGCAACAACCCCACTTGATATATCTTTTTACTAAATCTAGGGCCAGGAACTGTTACCATATCCGTGCGGAGCAAACGTCATTGGCACCCCAAGTAACATTCCCGTTCCACCGGAAGTTAAACGCGTAACTGTGAACAAAGACACCGGAGAAACGTTGCTACACCGAGCTGCCCGAATGGGTCAAGAGGTAAGATAGTGCGGCTGTTTGCTATAACATCAACTTAGAATGCAGAACGGACCCAGCTCTCCGGATTTGGCCCGTTAATTAGCAATGTTGGGAAAGCCACTTTTCAGCACGTTGATTGTTCAGTTGTTTCAACTGAAAGTTTGATGACGTTACAGTTTAGTTAGCAACTGCAAAGATTGTGGGACAGGCATAGAAGTCTCTGCTTTTTCATTGGTGGTTAATAGACCTGATTCGGGAGATATCAACTCAATTTAATAATTGAATGATGTGTACTTCGGAGTTGAACTGCTTGTACATGATAAGAATATACACTGTGGAATGAGCATACTTACGTAAGCTTTAACATGAATTAATTTATATTACACTTAACAATCAATGAGGACAAAAACACCCAAGCAACAGCAATATAAGGTCGCATAATGTTTATGTGTCCTGACCGAAGTTTAATTAACCTGAAGGAAATTGTCAAAGGTATAAACAAGATGTATTTTTAATTGAGAACGTGCACATGTACATATATATTAATATAGTCAGAAGTAAGAGCAGTTTGCAACTAAAAATTTGTATAATTATGTCCATTAGTGTAGTCAGAGATATTAGCAGTTCGCACTTGTATCTGAGTATGTTTAACAGTGGTTCCCCCACCCCCAACAAGTAATTATCCCGAAGCGTTCTAACAGTAATAATTAAAAACTTTTCTTTCTAATAAATAATGCCATTTACGAGTATCAGTTTGCCAGGCACGACAGTAATATAAATGCACAATCGAAAATTAGAGAACGTTTTGCCGCTAAGTGGTGGTGACCGGAACTTTTACAATATTTCGTATACTGATTTTTTGTCATGGTTTTTGTCATGTGTATAAATGTATACAATAGTTAAGTCGTTGCCGACATATTGTTCAACTTAACTATTACTTTAAGTGGATGCATGTTGTTGCAAAAAAAGGAATCTTTACTTGTTTGTGGATATATTTTCCATAAACAAACTTTGTACGTTTTATGTCGTGTTCCCTATATTAACATTCTGTTGGAGACGAGGGTCTATACCGTCTACTTACTAAGACACTTTAATGTGGTATCATTTTACAAAAGATTGACATCTGATGTAAACTGTGCAGTTTTGTCACGAACAGGAAAAGAGAAAATATATCTGATTAAGAGTCAGTTTTTATCTGTATTGGGTTTCAAAAGGTTAAAATTGAGAATTTTCAAAAAGCTTCCTCTCATCAACCGTTCAGTCAGGACCTCCTCTGTGGGGAACGCCATATCAATTTTATAATATATGCAAATTCATAAGTCTAGTTAATAAAGTCTGGTATTGTCGAGCAGCTCTCATTAAAGTTCAAGGTAGTTGTTTGTTTGATTATTGTGTAATTCGCACCATTGATGAAAAAAGGGCACGGATTATTTTTCTTTACAACGAAGACCATAAGCCACGAGGTCATGTTACTGTATATTTTCTATAATTTATATCTCGAGCGTGTGCTCTGCGTCATTCGTATAAAATTAATAACTAAGATATACGACACTCGGAGATGATTTACATTAATACAGGATATTTGATAAAATCATTGTCTATAGTTTTGTCAGGTTGTTTTGCATCGGCTGTAATAATGTAAATCTGGTACGAAGATCGATGTTGTGCATTGAATGTTATTTTATAGCAGTTTTAAATTGTAAAATGGACGGCGATAAAATCAAACATTTCAAATAGATATGCTTGAAATATTGACATTGATAACATCAAAACTCAGACGTGCTCGATAGTAAACATAACATTTTTGAGACAGTTTTCTTGCAACTTGTTGGATGACGGTGGTAATACAATTCGTCCGCGGTTTGCCTCCACAAATAACCCGGGATTCTATAAATAATCACAGTACATTTGAACAAAATATAATTTCTCTAAAGTGTATACGATGATAACATGAGCCATGACATATAACATATGACATAGACATGAGAATACCAAAGGTTTAGCAAGTTGACGAAATATAGTATCAAAAGTATCAGCTCAGTCGGTTTCGCGTCTGATTTTCAATTCAGGGGTCTTAAGTTCGAATCCCCGTCCGGCAACAGTCTCCGTGATGACTGATGTACGACATTGTGTCTCATTATCATTCGTCTCTCACCGCTGATTCAAGTGGGAAAGTTATCAGTTACTTACGGAGATGGAATGTGCTAGAGTATTGGTTAACCTTCCCTGATCCCAGGAAACAGTGGTTAGGTTAACTGATCATCTGTTAGCCCTCGATGGCATAAAAATGACGCTAAATATTCAATCAGTCAATAAAAAAACATCTCTATTAATATAGCTTAAACTAAAATACGTTTCTATAGGTGATATTAATTTAACAGGAAATGGATATACTCGCCTTGTATGCTATTAATAAATCACCTTTAGAAACGTGACAGTCAACACGTTAGCCAAAGGGTAATGAATTAGTTATTTTTTTCTGATTTTATCATTACATGAGTCGTTTAATTGATTTTGTAGATGTGGTTTAAATTCTCTATCGATCATTCTCGACTGAGCAGATCCAATTAAATTAATGTTATTGATAGCAAAACAGCCACTGTAATTATGTCGCACGAGGTACTAGGTAATTGAATTGATAACGCGGTCGACGGCGTAGGAGTTAATTATATTAATTGATTATATCACGTTTTTAATGAAATAATAGAACATTTGCTTGTTTTAATTGATCGATAATCAACTATTTAATTGCTTGTTGATATATATTCTTGTGGGCGTCTCTTTTCTTATATTACACAATTATGATTTTTGTTCAATTTCAAAAGGCCAATTTTATTGAGACTTTAAAAGAAACATGTTTTATACTTTTCTTTTTTAACAATCTTATGTTTGTTCCATATAGTCGTGGATTTCCCAAATATAGAATACAAATTTAAGCTATTCCTGGTTGTCGTTAAAAGAAAGAAAGATAAACAGGGATTGTGAGGAAATATACCCATGGTGTCTGGGAGGATATTAGGCCAATCACCTTGAACAGTACATAGATTATTTAAACGCTGTAGAAAAATACCATAACCTTTAAGTTTAATACACCAACGTTTCGGCAGTCTAAGCCTTTTTCCGTATATATTTTATCAAATATTTAGAAAATATTCCGTAGCCGAGTGGTCTAAGGCGCCGTCTCGGGATCACTTGATCTTCAAGAGTTTCTTGTCTTTTTTAAGTTAGTACATCAACCATTGTAGCGTGACCTTTGCATCTCGACATTAACGTTTGTCTTTTTTAAGTTAGTACATCAACCATTGTAGCGTGACCTCTGCATCTCGACATTAACGCTTGTCTTTTTTAAGTGAGTACATCAGCCATTGTACCGTGACCTCTGCATCTCGGCTATTAAATGTCGGCTGTATATGCCGAAATACAGAAAACGCTTAATATTACACAATCGAAATAGAAAACAATCAAATCGGCACCATTTTTAATTATTTTATAACGGCAAATGTTTTTTTTTAAATATTAATACATAAATATACCATCATTATTAAATAAAACACGACTCCCACGTCGCGAAGTGCCATCAAACTGAACACGCAAACAAACATCATAAACGGAAGTGATATTGTATGTTGAAATCAAAGTAAATGTAACAAAACGTCAGTTTCTATTTTATTAAAACACGATCTAACTTCGTTTGGTTATGTAGCTATGTTATCAAATATTAACACCTGTTGATGGGATTGACGCAAGCTGGTATGTATACAGTAAACGTTGTCGATGGCCGCAAATATTAAACGTTTGATTAGAATGGATCTATGAGGCGGTTACTGAAAATTGATTGTTCTGATAACAATGTGTTTTGTTAGATTACAATCATTAAACCTGAGTCAAAATAACTGAAATATTATCAGGAAGTGAGAGGAAGGATAAAATACTATATTTTACTTCATTATTTCAATTCTTAGCTTGGGAGCTAAGGTAACATATCCGGAATTTCACACGGGTTTATGAAGGCTAATGCCACGTGTTGTCAAAAAACATTTAATGACACAGTGACGTTAAAACATCCAAGTATATACACTACTCTTCCTAACTCATCTCAGCTACACATATCTTGGTCCACGAATCATCATTTCTAAAATAACCAACGATGCTTAGTTTTCGTGTTTTATGTTAATTTGTCTATCTAAATTTGAATTGAGGGGTGTTCAAGATGACATACCTGTAGACATTCATTTGAAGCTTGAAGCGTACATAGATTCGCGTTACGAAACAAATCTCCTTTGAAAGTATAGAACGCGTCGAAGGAAAAAGAAACTGTAAACTCGTTTTTTTTTTATGAAGAAACGAAATATGCAATCCCCTCTATCTTCATTATATCTTGTCAGAGAGATTTAAGTTTAACATTTTTGCCTATATTAGAACAAAAATGTTAAACAAGTTACATATTTCTTCTGTATGATTTCAAAATCCGCTATAGATGTTTCTATTCCGTGCAAAACTGCATTTCTTTGGCGGCGGGAATAATTAAGTAGAAACATTGAACTTTATTCAAGTGAATTGACTATCAAAAATGATATAAAACAAAAAATAATTAACCATAATAAAACATGCGATCAAATGTTTACCAAACGAACGTACGAGTGCACATGCACACATGCACATACATATATAACGTATGTGTCTTAAATACAACAAACGAACCGACACGCACACACACACGCACGCACGTACGCACGCACGCACGCAAGCAAGCACGCACGCACTCACGCACGCACACAAACACTAACGTTACTAAACCACAACAATCTTCCTGCATGGCATCTGAAAAAAGATTAATATTACCTTTGTTTAATAAAAAAAATAAATAAAGGCGCGACATTTGTGATAAAAATATATTTAATGAGCTCGCCTTTTAAACAAGCCATCTGTCAGTCAGTAATGAGCTGCTAATCAAGCCTACTAAAAATGCAATGAATGACATCCGACACTGTCTGGGGATGATTAAAAACCATTTAGCCTGGTTAAAAATGCGGACGAGTTATTCTCTGTCACCGATTTATCTTTTAAAAAGGCCAATTAATCTTTAAGTAAGGTATTTTTTTCACGCAAACAGTATGGTTTTCTAGCCAGTATTTCGTTTAAGCGTTTGTATCCGAGTACAAAAAGTAAAACATAACATCATTGGCTATGTTTAAGCAAATCGTGTTATCATTAAATGATAATTGTATGTATTAAAGAAACGTATTGTTTTGTACTGGCTGATTATTGCAACATATCGTTATAGGGAAATGTCCATTTATTACAACACATCGTCATAGGGAAATGTCCATTTATTACAACACATCGTTATATGGAAATGTCCATTTATTACAACACATTGTTATAGGGAAATGTCCATTTATTACAACACATCGTTATTGGGAAATGTCCATTTATTACAACACATCGTCATAGGGAAATGTCCATTTATTACAACACATCGTTATTGGGAAATGTCCATTTATTACAACACATCGTTATAGGGAAATGTCCATTTATTACAACACATCGTTATGGGGAAATGTCCATTTATTACAACACATCGGTATAGGGAAATGCTCATTTATTACAACACATCGGAATAGGGAAATGTCCATTTATTACAACACATCGGAATAGGGAAATGTCCATTTATTACAACACATCGGTATAGGGAAATGTCCATTTATTACAACACATCGTTATTGGGAAATGTCCATTTATTACAACACATCGGAATAGGGAAGTGTCCATTTATTACAACACATCGGTATAGGGAAATATCCATTTATTACAACACATCGGAATAGGGAAATGTCCATTTATTACAACACATCGGAATAGGGAAATGTCCATTTATTACAACATATCGTTGTAGGGAAATGTCCTTTTATTACAACACATCGTTGTAGGGATATGCTCATTTTCCAATTCTTTTGAAAGCGATTTTAAAAAATATATTTAAAAGAAGGCAGACAAAAGTTAGTTTGATTTTCGTGTTTAGTATTTTTGATATTTGATCGGCGAATGCGAAGGCCGAAAGGTGATCTTGCTTAGTGCGCTCCTACTCCCATGTCAGAGTTTAGGCCACTTGACCATTGCAGCCAGCCCAACTACTTTTTGGTTTGAAGTACGTTTTCAGTGATAGTTCGTTTGTGTTTTGTTAGAATGTATACATAAAAGGAACAACACGCCGCGGTAACTACACATACATACTGTACTGACTTTGGTTGAATTAGCATATTAGATTAACTCTTGACAGACTTTCAAACTTGATATTTACTTTTTCATTATTTTATCCTTGTAACAAGCTTGATCTTATCTCTAAAATTGCACTCTTAAGAACACGTGGAAACTGTATAGTATTTAGGTTATAAACTTTACACATCATGAACGATGCATACCACCCACAGATGTGCACTCAAAAGTACGCATACCATGATATTTCATCAAACAATGTGTAAAATCTCCATCGGATCTCCGTCTTATTTTCATAGCAAATAAGACAAAAAGAAGAGAAGCGTATTTTCCACTATTTATGCATACCCCATCCCCACCTTTGCAAGGCCTGAACATTCTTAAACTAACAAATCGAACATGAAAATACCCTCGATGTGATTAATGACATTAAAATTACAAAATACACATTAAAGCAAGAATAATGCATTTTTAAGGACACCGGACTCGCCTTAAAGGATTATTTATGACCGTCATTATGCGCTCACATCAAGAGAGCACTTCCTGTGTCCAATGGATATTATGTACCTAAAATATACAGACAAGTCGTCATAGAAGTATTGTAACATTTGGATGTAAAAAAACCTCAACATAAATATTTCTTGTGTCCATGTAGGTAATGCCTAAATTGTACAACAAATACGTCGTCAATAACGTACACGATATGATATATATTTGAGCTCATTAGTTCTGAGGTTCAAGTGAGCTATTCTGATTGCTTTTCGTCCGTCCGTCCGTCAGTCCGTCCGTCCATGTCTGTCAACAATTCTATTAACGACTTCTCTGAAACCGCTTGACAGATTGTTCAGATTTTGTTTGTGAATAATGCTTACATGAGGTTCTTTCATCTTTGAGTCATGCTTCCTCTCACGTTTATTCAATCAATTACCCTAGGGTCAAAATTGGCCCCGTCCCCAGACCTTATCAGTGTTACTTGAAACCCCTGTTTATAGGGTTTATTAACAAAATGGACTCATCAAGCCTCAAAAAGCCTTTGAAGATCCTTTCAAAGTTACTTTCAAATGAAGGGGCTAGAGTCATTAGGACCTATTAGGGCACGTTAGTGTTAACATGGAACTGCTATGTGAAAACGGCTAAATCTTATTTGTCTGATCTTTAACTTCTTCAAATGCTTACTCCATTCATAATTTAAAAAGAAATGGATTTTTGGAAATTGAAATCAGGTGAGTGACTTCTCTTGTTTTAAACATAGTCTATTCAGAATTTGAAAAGAAGTGACAGGCTAAATATATCTTGTTAAAAATGTAAAAATTATGTAAATAATCCAAATTTTACTAGACATCATTTACGTATATGCGAAGACGCCTACTCGAATAATATACTTTAGGAAGTCAGCCCACAATGTTGTCGTGTGCGTCCACAATAATTTGTCGTTTGAGAGTTAATGTAAGTGTACTCTCGTGGAAAAAAACGTCTGCTACTGTAATGCTTCGCTAAGTTAACATTTCCATCCATGTTGCCGATATTTAGACTTTATGAATCGTGTTACAGAGGAAGATGTTGCTTGTCACTAGACCAATGGTTCTAGTACTCGGGGTAGGATTTATTTGGCGTGCTACGTAATGTTGCACACAACGGTGAATATAACGCCTTGTACGAGCCCCAGAACCCACCTCAGCTGTAGTCTATTTTCGAACCGCACTGAGCGAACACCATTGGGAATTTTTAATTTAAACATCTTCTTTTTAGCTCGCCGGAACGAAGTCCTAGGAGAGCTATTGCCATGACCCTGGCGTCGTCGTCGTCGGCGTCGCTGTTGTAGACACCCAGGTTAAACTTTTGCGTTTAAGTTTAAGATATCTATGCAATCACTCATTGGATGTAAATGAAACTTAGCATGTGCGTTTACCATCATCACTGGAACACACCCAGAGAAGAACCATAACTCTGGGTTGCATTTTGGCACAGTAATGGCCCTTTTTGGACTTAGACACCAGGTTAAACTTTTGCGTTTAGTTGCGTTTAAGTTTATGGTAACTATACAACCACTCATTCGATATGAATGAAACTTTGCATGTGTGTTCACCATCATCAATGGAACACACAGATACAAGAACCATAACTCTGGGTTGCAGTTTGGCACAGTTATGACCCTTTTTCGCCTTAATTTTTCAGGTAAAAGTTTATTATCAGGTATGATATCTATGCAACCATTCATTGGATATGATTGAAACTTTGCATGTTTGTTCACCATCATCAACATAGAGACAAGAGCCATAACTCTTGGTTGCATTTTGGCAGAGTTATGGCCCTTTTTGGAATTAATTTTTCAGGTTGAAGTTTTTTCTCACCCCCCCCCCCCCCCCCCCCCCCTCAATTTTATACCGTCATGTCTCGTGTAATAATTCAAAACGCATCAGACGAAATATTGATTTGGAACTGGAAGAGACGTAACACAATTTAATGTGTCCTGTCCCAATGATATGGTTTGGAAATAGAATTTATTGACTAATTTTATCAGCAGACAGAACGGCAGCGCGCGATTACAGTATACTGTAAATGTCAGTGCATGATGTCGATGAACTAACTCAATTAGAACAAAGCGTATTGCTGCAGTTAAATCCTCCGCTATTTAATTCAGATATACACGTGGAAGCACGTGTTAGGATAACTTATAAACGGAATATGATAAGAGTGTGGCTAAGCTGAAGTAAAGACAAAACGATTCACCCAAAGTTTGAGCTATGTTTTTTTCTTTGATGTACTTTTGCTACCATTATACTGTTAGGTGTAGATTAAGATATCGGACACTTTGGGTGGAGCGTTTGTCTTTGACTTGAGTATAAAATATTATATCTGATAAAAAAAGCCCTATTGGAAACTCAAAAGAAAACGACCCCCACCCCCGTCTCAAGATCACTTACCTCTCACCGTTCAGGTCATAGGTTCGAGTCCCGCTCACTCCAATGTGAGAAAGTACGGAAGGACGATGGTTCTACTTAGTATGAGGTCTTACTTCACCAGTAAAACTGGATATACCATATATAACCTGCAATGTGTTGAAACTGGCGTTAAACCCCATTAAAAATTAATTGTTTATTACGGGTAACTGAATATGCAACGTCACTCATACCTCCTAGTAACGACTTTTCAAAGCGGTATTCTATTGTCAGTGTACGACTGAGTGTTCACCATGATTCCAAGGCAGTAAAAATAATAATCACTCTTTGTCATTTTTGTTTTTGATAACTATTCCAAACTTCTGGCATGTTTAACTAGTCAGTCTTGATAGAAGATAAAGAAAACAAAATATCATGCAATTACAAAACAATGAATTTACACTCTAATTGAACTGTGATACTTTGAAGAACTGATGTGTGTATATTATACACACATACACACTAATGTATATGAAAAAGGATACTTTTATAGAAATGCTTTGTTATAAGTTTATAAATCGGTATATCACTCTTTTTTGCAAAGAACTAGGTCAAACACAACACATACTGTAATTAACATATACAGAGTATAAAACGTACATTATTTCAACAATTCAATATAAAAATTTTTTTTTACGAAACAATCATATTTTCGAGTGCATGTTTTCTTATTTCACAAGAATGTCGAATAAGTTCTATTATTTCCCATTTTTAGACGACATCATAGATGTAAATTTATTGAGTTCAGGCCAAGATATGCGGTCTAGATATTCAGTACGAATATTGTAATATTCAGTACACCACAACTATAAGTGACTCGGCTGTTAGTCTAGTTACGCATTTTGCATACTATATTAGCATGATCGACGCCATTATGCGAACCATTGTCTCAGTTTCAAGACAATGTGAACTTAGTAAAATGCTTTCGTAGAATACCATTATTAAGTTTGTCAAAATAAACTTCATAACAAAATACGTTTTTAATTTTACATAATAATCAAATTTAGGCGAATATTGTTTACCCATACTCCATTCTTGATAAACTAGTCACGTGATCTCCTTTTAAATAAATGTAAATCATTGGTATCGATCCCAACATTGTTTTCTTAATTATTCGAAAAAGCAATAGTATCAATAAAAGTTGTAATAAGATTAGCCCAATAGCTTTAATAGATGCTATATACTATAGCTGATAAGTATTGTGCATATATACATATAGACAATATAGACAATAGACAATATTTTATTTAAGTAATGTAGGCCTCCGGCCCATAATACATTTTTAAACACATGGTAAACGTGGAATCTAACAAATAAACATTCATAATACGAACATTATAATTTCAATAGTTTTGATATGATGAATGCAATATATTTATATATATATATATTGTTTTTTTTTTAAAGTAATGACTGTTCTGTTGTTTTGCTCGTGATCAATGTTTGTATCTATCTTATTTCAAATATTGAAAAAAGAAAAAAGGTAATACACAATTTCTAGATTTAATTCAAGTCATTATGTTTTAAGTCATTTTGTTTTAAGATTGGAGGTAAAGAGTTCTTTTATTAAACATCTCAAATACAAACTTTGCCAGTTTGATTATCTTGTCAGAATTGGTTGTACTCATCAAACTGTAGAATTCATATACATTATGGTAGTTGTGATCGTTATAGTTAATAATATCAGCAAGATATTGGTTACGTAGATCGTTATAAAAGGTACATGTCATGACAGCGTGAAATACATCTTCTATTTCTTGTGAGTTACACAAAATACATACTCTATCAGCATAAGCAACATTTGTATGTCTCCCTGTTTCAACAAATAACGAATGTTTTGAGCAACGCAGTTTTGAGAGTGCAATTTTATATTTTAAAGGGATTTTCAAAGTAAGGTTTTGCTCAACGTTTAGTTGCGTTTTAAAGTGCTTATAATGAATAGCTTTTCTTGATTCATGGACATCAGCGTGCCAATTTTGCAGAGCACAATCTGTTACACGTTGTTTAAATCTTAAGATAAATAAATGATCATCACCAATGTCTTGTGATATCCAAGCGAAACCAAACCCGTATTGAAAAAGTAGTGTTTTGACCTTCGTAGCCCAAGTTACTCTCCCAGCTTCATCTAAATGACGTAGCATAATATAGCATTGTTTAGGGTATCTTGAATTGTTCATTTTGAGAAGACGTAACCAATACTTCACACACTTACTATAATAATTTATAAACAATGGAAACCTACCACACTCACCTCTTGAAAAGGCGTGAAATGTATTTTTGTACAATTTTAAATAGCGAGAGCAGAATTGACTATGTACGTTTTCAATTTGCGTTGCGCACTCAAAACCCCATAACTCTGATCCATAAGTGAGGATAGGTGTGACCATAGTGTCAAATAATTTAAAATACATGTATTTAAACAATATTGGGATTAAACATTGATCCACATAACAAGGTATCGTTTTAAAGTGAATACCTTAACAGTAGCTGTTTATTTCAATATTTTTCGTACACATCAACTGTGAACAAACATAAATGGCGACAAAACAGACGTTGATCCGTAACAGCAAATATTATCATGGAATTAAAGAAACCCACTGTCATCTTTCTGGATTCTCTGCTTATTTTTCATTAACAGACGGCCACACTCATTTCATGACATAACTATTGAATTGAGAAAACAACCTATGACTTTTCAATAACCTGTTAATTCCTGTATAAGCTCTATACGTTTTATTGTTATTGTTGGCGCATGTCAAGGGCATACGTGTGCTTTTGTAAGCAGAAGCGACTTATATTAAGCTGTGTTTAATGATCTCCGGGGTTAGTCATAGTTAAGCTGTGTTTAATGATTTCAGGCGGTAGTCATAGTTAAGCTGTGTTTAATGATCTCCGGGGTTAGTCATAGTTAAGCTGTGTTTAATGATTTCAGGCGGTAGTCATAGTTAAGCTATGTTTAATGATTTCAGGCGGTAGTATAGTTAGGCTGCGTTTAATGATCTCCAGGGTTAGTCATAGTTAAGGTGTGTTTAATGATTTGAGGCAGTAGTCATAGTTAAGGTGTGTTTAATGATTTCAGGCGGTAGACATAGTTTAGCTGTGTTTAATGATTTCAGGCGGTAGTATAGTTAGGCTGCGTTTAATGATCTCCGGTGTAAGTCATAGTTAAGCTGTGTTTAATGATTTCAGGCGGTAGTATAGTTAGGCTGCGTTTAATGATTTCAGGCGGTAGTATAGTTAGGCTGCGTTTAATGATCTCCGGGGTTAGTCATAGTTAAGCTGTGTTTAATGATTTGAGGCGGTAGTCATAGTTAAGCTGTGTTTAATGATTTCAGGCGGTAGTATAGTTAGGCTGCGTTTAATGATCTCCGGGGTTAGTCATAGTTAAGCTGTGTTTAATGATTTGAGGCGGTAGTCATAGCTAAGCTGCGTTTAATGATCTCCGGGGTTAGTCGTAGTTAAGCTGTGTTAAATGATTTGAGGCGGTAGTCATAGTTAAGCTGTGTTTAATGATTTCAGGCGGTAGTATAGTTAGGCTGCGTTTAATGATCTCCGGGGTTAGTCATAGTTAAGCTGTGTTTAATGATTTGAGGCGGTAGTCATAGTTAAGCTGTGTTTAATGATTTCAGGCGGTAGTATAGTTAGGCTGCGTTTAATGATCTCCGGGGTTAGTCATAGTTAAGCTGTGTTTAATGATTTCAGGCGGTAGTATAGTTAGGCTGCGTTTAATGATCTCCGGGGTTAGTCATAGTTAAGCTGTGTTTAATGATTTCAGGCGGTAGTCATAGTTAAGCTGTGTTTAATGATTTCAGGCGGTAGTATAGTTAGGCTGCGTTTAATGATTTCCGGGGTAAGTCATAGTTAAGCTTTGTTTAATGATTTCAGGCGGTAGTCATAATTAAGCTGTGTTTAATAATTTCAGGCGGTAGTATAGTTAAGCTGCGTTTAATGATCTCCGGGGTTAGTCATAGTTAAGCTGTGTTTAATGATTTCAGGCGGTAGTCATAGTTAAGCTGTGTTTAATGATTTCAGGCGGTAGTATAGTTAGGCTGCGTTTAATGATCTCCGGTGTAAGTCATAGTTAAGCTGTGTTTAATGATTTCAGGCGGTAGTATAGTTAGGCTGCGTTTAATGATCTCCGGTGTAAGTCATAGTTAAGCTGTGTTTAATGATTTCAGGCGGTAGTCATAGTTAAGCTGTGTTTAATGATTTCAGGCGGTAGTATAGTTAGGCTGCGTTTAATGATCTCCGGGGTTAATCATAGTTAAGCTGTGTTTAATGATTTCAGGCGGTAGTATAGTTAGGCTGCGTTTAATGATCTCCGGGGTTAATCATAGTTAAGCTGTGTTTAATGATTTCAGGCGGTAGTATAGTTAGGCTGCGTTTAATGATCTCCGGTGTAAGTCATAGTTAAGCTGTGTTTAATGATTTCAGGCGGTAGTCATAGTTAAGCTGTGTTTAATGATTTCAGGCGGTAGTATAGTTAGGCTGCGTTTAATGATCTCCGGGGTTAATCATAGTTAAGCTGTGTTTAATGATTTCAGGCGGTAGTATAGTTAGGCTGCGTTTAATGATCTCCGGTGTAAGTCATAGTTAAGCTGTGTTTAATGATTTCAGGCGGTAGTCATAGTTAAGCTGTGTTTAATGATTTCAGGCGGTAGTATAGTTAGGCTGCGTTTAATGATCTCCGGGGTTAATCATAGTTAAGCTGTGTTTAATGATTTCAGGCGGTAGTATAGTTAGGCTGCGTTTAATGATCTCCGGGGTTAATCATAGTTAAGCTGTGTTTAATGATTTCAGGCGGTAGTATAGTTAGGCTGCGTTTAATGATCTCCGGTGTAAGTCATAGTTAAGCTGTGTTTAATGATTTCAGGCGGTAGTCATAGTTAAGCTGTGTTTAATGATTTCAGGCGGTAGTATAGTTAGGCTGCGTTTAATGATCTCCGGGGTTAATCATAGTTAAGCTGTGTTTAATGATTTCAGGCGGTAGTATAGTTAGGCTGCGTTTAATGATCTCCGGTGTAAGTCATAGTTAAGCTGTGTTTAATGATTTCAGGCGGTAGTATAGTTAGGCTGCGTTTAATGATCTCCGGTGTAAGTCATAGTTAAGCTGTGTTTAATGATTTCAGGCGGTAGTATAGTTAGGCTGCGTTTAATGATCTCCGGGGTTAATCATAGTTAAGCTGTGTTTAATGATTTCAGGCGGTAGTATAGTTAGGCTGCGTTTAATGATCTCCGGGGTTAATCATAGTTAAGCTGTGTTTAATGATTTCAGGCGGTAGTATAGTTAGGCTGCGTTTAATGATCTCCGGTGTAAGTCATAGTTAAGCTGTGTTTAATGATTTCAGGCGGTAGTCATAGTTAAGCTGTGTTTAATGATTTCAGGCGGTAGTATAGTTAGGCTGCGTTTAATGATCTCCGGGGTTAATCATAGTTAAGCTGTGTTTAATGATTTCAGGCGGTAGTATAGTTAGGCTGCGTTTAATGATCTCCGGTGTAAGTCATAGTTAAGCTGTGTTTAATGATTTCAGGCGGTAGTCATAGTTAAGCTGTGTTTAATGATTTCAGGCGGTAGTATAGTTAGGCTGCGTTTAATGATCTCCGGGGTTAATCATAGTTAAGCTGTGTTTAATGATTTCAGGCGGTAGTATAGTTAGGCTGCGTTTAATGATCTCCGGGGTTAATCATAGTTAAGCTGTGTTTAATGATTTCAGGCGGTAGTATAGTTAGGCTGCGTTTAATGATCTCCGGTGTAAGTCATAGTTAAGCTGTGTTTAATGATTTCAGGCGGTAGTCATAGTTAAGCTGTGTTTAATGATTTCAGGCGGTAGTATAGTTAGGCTGCGTTTAATGATCTCCGGGGTTAATCATAGTTAAGCTGTGTTTAATGATTTCAGGCGGTAGTATAGTTAGGCTGCGTTTAATGATCTCCGGTGTAAGTCATAGTTAAGCTGTGTTTAATGATTTCAGGCGGTAGTCATAGTTAAGCTGTGTTTAATGATTTCAGGCGGTAGTATAGTTAGGCTGCGTTTAATGATCTCCGGGGTTAATCATAGTTAAGCTGTGTTTAATGATTTCAGGCGGTAGTATAGTTAGGCTGCGTTTAATGATCTCCGGTGTAAGTCATAGTTAAGCTGTGTTTAATGATTTCAGGCGGTAGTCATAGTTAAGCTGTGTTTAATGATTTCAGGCGGTAGTATAGTTAGGCTGCGTTTAATGATCTCCGGGGTTAGTCATAGTTAAGCTGTGTTTAATGATTTCAGGCGGTAGTATAGTTAGGCTGCGTTTAATGATCTCCGGGGTTAGTCATAGTTAAGCTGTGTTTAATGATTTCAGGCGGTAGTATAGTTAGGCTGCGTTTAATGATCTCCGGGGTTAGTCATAGTTAAGCTGTGTTTAATGATTTCAGGCGGTAGTATAGTTTGGCTGCGTTTAATGATCTCCGGGGTTAGTCATAGTTAAGCTGTGTTTAATGATTTCAGGCGGTAGTCATAATTAAGCTGTGTTTAATGATCTCCGGGGTAAGTCATAGCTAAGCTGTGTTTAATAATTTCAGGGGATAGTCATAGTTGTGACATAGCAGCAATGTGACAATTCGTATCAATTAATCAATGCTGTTGGAAGTAAATGAAATACACAAAAAATGAAAGTTTTTTTTTTTCATCACGCACGCAATGTTTTACATACTATTTATATTAGGAGCAAGGTTGATGTACTTTTCACAAGACAACGTCAACAATATTTTATTGCAAATACATTGTATTGTTGTAGCAAACCTAACGTACCCCAAGCACGTCGGTGTATCTTGTATAAACGTACCGAACTGTACACATCTCGCCGTCAAGTACAATTATATTGTTGTAGCAAAATTGACGTACCCCTTGCACGTCGGTGTATCTTGCATTAACGTACCGCACTGTACACATCTCACCGTCAAGTACAATTATATTGTTGTAGCAAAATTAACGTACCCCTTGCACGTCGGTGTATCTTGCATTAACGTACCGTACTATACACATCTCACCGTCAAGTACATTGTATTGTTTAAGCAAACGTAACGTACCCCTTGCACGTCGGTGTATCTTGTATGATTGTACTGAACTGTGCACATCTCACCGTCAAGTACAATTATATTGTTGTAGCAAAATTGACGTACCCCTTGCACGTCGGTGTATCTTGCATTAACGTACCGTACTATACACATCTCACCGTCAAGTACATTGTATTGTTTAAGCAAACGTAACGTACCCCTTGCACGTCGGTGTATCTTGTATGAGTGTACTGAACTGTGCACATCTCACCGTCAAGTACATTGTATTGTTGTAGTAAACGTAACGTACCCCAAGCACGGTGGTGTATCTTGTATAACCGTACCGTACCGCACACATCTCAGCCCAATTAGATTGGTGTATGTTGAAGCAAACATAATGTGTCTAACAAAATAGGCCAGTAGATGCCGTAAATAACACAAATCCAGTAGACTGTCAGGCTAGTTGTAGCAAACGTAACGTACTGCAAATCTCACCCATTGGGTCATTCTTTGTATTTCAATGGTGTCTAATCGAACCAGACATATCAAACATAGACGTAATTGATATAAAATATTGTCTTCTATTTTAGCTTACGTTATAAAAAAGTAATTGCATTGCACTACTAAACAGTATGTTCTTTATACCGCACACCAAACACTGCTTGTTTCATAATATGATGGAATAGACAACCAATCTAATTGTGACTATATTCACGATATTGTAAGACATTTCAACGTTTTCTACATCGCTCTTGCATTTGCTTAAGTCAGTCTTATTCCATTAAAATAATTAATTGCATTTCTCGTCGTATTTCCATCACGCCGTTTTATGACGCATGGTCGATATTGCAGACGAACAATATCCTCTAAAACTGTGCTTCTCTGATGCATATTTATAGCTAAACGCGTTATCACCGTTCTCACAATCGACCTAGTTTCGCTTAAAGAATAGAAACGCGAGTAAATATACGTTTGAGATTTGACTTCCTTTTTCTGCTATATAAAAGTGTATAAAGGTGTTCTTGAACGCTTCAGGAGTTATATAGAATATGTAAACAAACATAGTGTTCAGATTTGTAGTTGTTTGTAGTGCATTTGTATTATTTATGTTCAGATCTGTAGTTGATTGTAGTGCATTTGTATTATTTATGTTCAGATCTGTAGTTGATTGTAGTACATTTATATTATTTATGTTCAGATCTGTAGTTGATTGTGGTGCATTTGTATTGTTTATGTTCAGATCTGTAGTTGATTGTAGTACATTTATATTATTTATGTTCAGATCTGTAGTTGATTGTGGTGCATTTGTATTGTTTATGTCCAGATCTGTAGTTGATTAATGTGCATTTGTATTATTTATGTTCAGATCTGTAGTTGATTGTAGTGCATTTGTATTGTTTATGTTCAAATCTGTAGTTGATTGTAGTGCATTTGTATTATTTATGTTCAGATCTGTAGTTGATTGTAGTGCATTTGTATTGTTTATGTTCAGATCTGTACTTGATTGTAGTGTGTTTGTATTATTTATGTTTGGTAATGTTGCAATCGGATTTTGCTCATGTATATCATCAATCTACGCTATGAACACTTTAAGAACAATTAATACTAACGTCGTATTTCAGAAAGTATTAACACGTGTTATAATAAACCGAGTGGTTTTATAAAACCAGTGGTGTCAAGCTAGTTTTGCACACGTTTTATAAAACCAGTGGTGCCAAGCTAGTTTTGCACACGTGTTATAAAACCAGTGGTGTCAAGCTAGTTTTGCACACATTTTATAAAACCAGTGGTGTCAAGCTAGTTTTGCACACGTTTTATAAAAATCAGTGGTGTCAAGCTAGTTTTGCACACGTTTTATAATTTGCACACGTGTTCTAAAACTAGTGGTGTCGCGATAGTTTTGAAGATTAAGGGTCTACATATTCTACTTTTATATTTGCATGCTTTTCCGAAATAGTTTAAGTGAAAAAACCCCATTAAAATTGCAGCGTATCCTTAAAGCGAAGGAAAATCGAAGCTAAATGCGTCCGTCCCAGTAAATCTCAATGTTCGACATGTTCTTTGCTAGTACGAAAAAAACTTCTTGTTATTTGTACAATGTCAAGGTACACCTGTACCTATGACCCAATTTCTATGACATGTGTTGGATGTCGTCTCAGGAATACTGTTGTTGTAACAGATTTGTCATAAAGAAGAATTAATAGTTTTACAGCAGACAGCATATAATGTATCATGACGGTTCGAATATCACACGTTTGTAATTAATGTTGATAAAGAACTGAGCACAATAAGTCGTCTCATGCGTGATATTTTAGAAAAAAAAGTAACGTTTTTATTCAGTAAAACGTAAATTTGTGATGGTTCGCTGTAAAACTTGAGTACAACTAATGCTGCAGTTATAGCCGGTAGATAGTAAAGAAGACATAGCCAGTAGTAATTACATCGCTGCAGGTAATACAACTAATGCTGCAGTTATAGCCGGTAGATAGTAAAGAAGACATAGCCAGTAGTAACTACATCGCTGCAGGTAATACAACTAACGCTGCAGTTATAGCCGGTAGATAGTAAAGAAGACATAGCCAGTAGTTATTACATCGCTGCAGGTAATACAACTAACGCTGCAGTTATAGCCGGTAGATAGTAAAGAAGACATAGCCAGTAGTAATTACATCGCTGCAGGTAATACAACTAATGCTGCAGTTATAGCCGGTAGATAGTAAAGAAGACATAGCCAGTAGTTATTACATCGCTGCAGGTAATACAACTAATGCTGCAGTTATAGCCGGTAGATAGTAAAGAAGACATAGCCAGTAGTAATTACATCGCTGCAGGTAATACAACTAATGCTGCAGTTATACAGGTAATACAACTAATGCTGCAGTTATAGCCGGTTATTAGTAAAGAAGACATAGCCAGTAGTAATTACATCGCTGCAGGTAATACAACTAACGCTGTAGTTATAGCCGGTAGATAGTAAAGAAGACATAGCCAGTAGTTATTACATCGCTGCAGGTAATACAACTAACGCTGCAGTTATAGCCGGTAGATAGTAAAGAAGACATAGCCAGTAGTTATTACATCGCTGCAGGTAATACAACTAATGCTGCAGTTATAGCCGGTAGATAGTAAAGAACACATAGCCAGTAGTAATTACATCGCTGCAGGTAATACAACTAATGCTGCAGTTATACCAGGTAGATAGTAAAGAAGACATAGACAGTAGTAAGTACATCGCTACAGGTAATACAACTCATGCTGCAGTTATAGCCGGTAATTAGTAAAGAAGACATAGCCAGTAGTAAGTACATTGCTGCAGGTAATACAACTAATGCTGCAGTTATAGCCGGTTATTAGTAAAGAAGACATAGCCAGTAGTAATAACATCGCTGCAGGTAATACAACTAATACTGCCGTTATAGCCGGTAGATAGTAAAGAAGACATAACCAGTAGTAAGTACATCGCTGCAGGTAATACATTAATGCTGCCGTTATAGCTGGTAGTTAGTAAAGAAGACATAGCCAGTAGTAATTACATCGCTGCAGGTAATACAACTAATGCTGCCGTTATACGTACATCGCTGCAGGTAATACAACTAATGCTGCAGTTATAGCCGGTAGATAGTAAAGAAGACATAGCCAGTAGTAAGTACATCGCTGCAGGTAATACAACTAATGCTGCAGTTATAGCCGGTAGATAGTAAAAAAGACATAGCCAGTAGTAATTACATCGCTGCAGGTAATACAACTAATGCTGCAGTTATAGCCGGTAGATAGTAAAGAAGACATAGCCAGTAGTACGTACATCGCTGCAGGTAATACAACTAATGCTGCAGTTATAGCCGGTAGATAGTAAAGAACACATAGCCAGTAGTAATTACATCGCTGCAGGTAATACAACTAATGCTGCAGTTATACCAGGTAGATAGTAAAGAAGACATAGCCAGTAGTAAGTACATCGCTGCAGGTAATACAACTCATGCTGCAGTTATAGCCGGTAATTAGTAAAGAAGACATAGCCAGTAGTAAGTACATTGCTGCAGGTAATACAACTAATGCTGCAGTTATAGCCGGTTATTAGTAAAGAAAACATAGCCAGTAGTAACTACATCGCTGCAGGTAATACAACTAATACTGCCGTTATAGCTGGTAGATAGTAAAGAAGACATAACCAGTAGTAAGTACATCGCTGCAGGTAATACAATAATGCTGCCGTTATAGCTGGTAGTTAGTAAAGAAGACATAGCCAGTAGTAATTACATCGCTGCAGGTAATACAACTAATGCTGCCGTTATACGTACATCGCTGCAGGTAATACAACTAATGCTGCAGTTATAGCCGGTAGATAGTAAAGAAGACATAGCCAGTAGTAAGTACATCGCTGCAGGTAATACAACTAATGCTGCAGTTATAGCCGGTAGATAGTAAAAAAGACATAGCCAGTAGTAATTACATCGCTGCAGGTAATACAACTAATGCTGCAGTTATAGCCGGTAGATAGTAAAGAAGACATAGCCAGTAGTAAGTACATCGCTGCAGGTAATACAACTAATGCTGCAGTTATAGCCGGTAATTAGTAAAGAAGACATAGCCAGTAGTAAGTACATCGCTGCGGGTAATACAACTAATGCTGCAGTTGTAGCCGGTTATTAGTAAAGAAGACATAGCCAGTAGTAATTACATCGCTGCAGGTAATATAACTAATGCTGCAGTTATAGCCGGTAGATAGTAAAGAAGACATAGCCAGTAGTAAGTACATCGCTGCAGGTAATACAATAATGCTGCCGTTAAAGCTGGTAGTTAGTAAAGAAGACATAGCCAGTAGTAAGTACATCGCTGCAGGTAATACAACTAATGCTGCAGTTATAGCCGGTAGATAGTAAAGAAGACATAGCCAGTAGTAATTACATCGCTGCAGGTAATACAACTAATGCTGCAGTTATAGCCGGTAATTAGTAAAGAAGACATAGCTAGTAGTAATTACATCGCTGCAGGTAATACAACTAACGCTGTAGTTATAGCCGGTAGATAGTAAAGAAGACATAGCCAGTAGTAAGTACATCGCTACAGGTAATACAACTAACGCTGCAGTTATAGCCGGTGGATAGTAAAGAAGACATAGCCAGTAAGAATTACATCGCTGCAGGTAATACAACTAACGCTGCAGTAATAGCCGGTAGATAGTAAAGAAGACATAGCCAGTAGTAAGTACATCGCTGCAGGTAATACAACTAATGCTGCAGTTATAGCCGGTAGATAGTAAAGAAGACATAGCCATTAGTAAGAACATCGCTGCAGGTAATAGTTAACACATCGACACAAGGAAATGAAAAAGATAAAAAGAAAAGGGAATTCGATTTTATAGCAACCACAACACGTATTGGCTATATAACTTTGAAGTATAAACCATGTCTTCCTGGTACAAGCTGATATTTGCTTTTCGTGGTCTCAACCGTTTTTCTTATTTCCGCATCCTTTAAACACTTGTGTAAATATATACATATTCGCCAAGTACGTTGATCGGGAAGTTTTTCATTCATTCATTTTCATTCTGGTTCTCCAGGATCTCATTCTGGTTCTAGGACCTCATTCAGATTCTCCAAGACCTCACTGTGGTTCTCAAGGACCTCACTCTGGTTCTCCAGGAACTTATTCTGGTTAACAACGACCTCTTTCTAGTTAACTAGGACCTCACTCTGGTTCTCAAAGACCTCATTCTGTTCACTAGGACCTCATTCTGGTTCTCCAGGACCTCATTCTTATTCTCCAGGATCTCATTCTGGTTATCCAGGACCTCATTCTGGTTCTCAAGGATCTCATTCTGGTTCACTAGGACCTCATTCAGATTATCCAGGACCTCACTGTGGTTCTCCAGGAACTTATTCTGGTAAACAATTACTTTTTTCTGGTTAACTAGGACATCACTCTGGTTCTCCAGGACCTCATTCTGGTTCACTAGGACTTCATTATGGTTCTCCAGGACCTCATTCTGGTTCTCCAGGATCTCATTCTGGTTCTCCAGGATCTCATTCTGGTAATCCAGAACCTCACTCTGGTTCTCCAGGATTTCATTTTGGTTCTCCAGGACCTCATTCTGGTTCTCCAGGACCTCATTCTGATTCTCCAGGATCTCATTCTGATTCACTAGGACCTCATTATGGTTCACTAGGGCCTCATTATGGTTCACTAGGACCTCATTATGGTTCACTAGGACCTCATTACGGTTCTCCAAGACCTCATTCTAATTCTCCAGGATCTCATTCTGATTCACTAGGATCTCATTATGGTTCACTAGGACCTCATTATGGTTCACTAGGGCCTCATTATGATTCACTACGACCTCATTATGGTTCTCCAGGACCTCATTCTGGTTCAATAGGACCTCGTTATGGTTCTCCAGGACCGCATTGTAGTTCTCCAGGATCTCATTCTGGTTCTCCAGGACCTCATTCTGATTCTCATGGATCTCATTCTGGTTCTTCATGACCTCATTCTGATTCTTCAGGACCTCATTCTGGTTACCCAAGACCTCATTCTGATTCTCCAGGACCTCATTCTGGTTCTCCAATACCTCATTCTGATTATCTAGGATCTCATTCTGGTTCTCCAGTTCCTCATCCTGGTTCTATAGGACCTCATTCTGATTCTTCAGGACCTCATTCTGATTCTCCAGGACCTAATTCTGTTTCTACAGGACCTCACTCTGGTTCTCCAGACCCTCAATCTGGTTTAGTAGAACCTCATTCTGGTTCTCCAGGACTTCATTCTTGTTAAAAAAGATATTCTTACTGTTGTTCATCGAGATATCTTTTTAGTACATCATGATTGTTTAGTGTATCATGATTTTGAGTACATCCAAGTTTCGTTCTAGGCCACCAGAACGTTACTTCTATTCTCTTGATTTTTTTATCAGTCTCTATTTTCTACAAATACTCATTCTAGTTCGTTGAGAAGGAGTTTCTTAATCAAATTCTCTTTCTATGTTATTAAGATCGTTATTGTTTTCATCAACGTCTTCTAACAGCGTCTTCTATTCCATCAACACCTTACTAGTGTTCACCAAGATCGTCAAGCTGTCAATTCATTTTAAGGTTTCGCTTCTAAATAAGTCAATTAAGCAAACTGTGTTTTTTCCATTCGAATGGAACGTTACACACGTCTTGGTTAATGGTATTCATGCATAGTATATATCAGTCGTACCATCATTTGTGGTTGTGGTAATCTGTGCTATTTACAACTATATACATAAATATTTCAAAATGTTAAGTCATGGCTACTTAAACAGCGATGATTACATGCATTTTACTTAAATTTCATACAGAAAATTGTCTTATTTGTTTTATTACAATACTTAATAAAAAGGGCACTTTTCTGTTTGAAAATGTATTTGACTATTTTGTTTCAAATCCGGCCATTTTCACATCTCTCTTAAGCTTTGTCCTTTGATGGTCAGTCGCCGCCGCGGTATATACTGAGACAGTGTGTTGAGAGCCTTTCCATTGATCTATATTGGCAGTTAAATATCTAAATATGCATAACAATACGTACATTGTAACCATTTATCTTACATTTAATGTTGTATTTCGGTCTGCACGCAAGGAGACTGTTAAACTATAAAAGTTCGCCGAGAGTTCAAATTACGATTGTTTTCAGTACATTTTATATCTATGACGTCATGATGCACGTGAGTGCATGCGTGTCATCTAAAATTAACTAAGGGTTTATTCGAAAACAGTTACTCCTATAGTCAAGTTCTATATCGGTATTCCATTGGTATGGTTTATTAACTAGCATTGGGAGTGTCGAGAACTCAGCAACTCCTCCATTGCTGAGGGCGTTGTCTATATAAAATAATTATGTATTACTAACATAATCAACACTGAGATCATGAGATTAGTTGAAAGGAGGCTGGTTTATTTCTTATTAATGTACATGTATGTACACAGTCATGATGTCATCCTCGCTAAATATACCGTTATAGCGGGGAAAAAACCCCATCTATAATGTGACCTCAAACTCAAGTGAAACTGTACGAGCGAATGTCCGGCTCTGAATAAATGTGAAATAAGTTACATTTGTTTGGATTTGAGAAGAATCACACTTTGTAATAACAATTACAGTGCTATAAATCGGGAAAACCCTTCAGTTAGTTTACAAGAAAATTGTCAGTCCGGATGGTTCGGTGATTCAAATATACATAATATGTTTTAGTTTTACGTCATTTGCGGTTGAAGTAGTAGAAAATTTCGCATTCTTGAGGTAGTTGGTTTGATCCCTGGTTCGGTGAAACTTAAAACTGTTAAAGAGATAACAAAAGTTTTTTGCTTGAAGTTCAATATTTAGAGATCAAACCCGTACTCTCTATCGTATCGGTAAACTACTCCTTAATGTAGATGAATCGGGGAGTCTGACTGCTAGGGTTGTATATGCAGCATGGTATAGGGGAATTGGGGGAGTCTGCAGCATAGTATGGCAGCATTTACATGTATACATAATAGTGTATCAAGCAGACAACCACGTGATATGAATTACAGTTTATCGAAAGTGACACTAAAACATACAATACAATGATACACTACATACATACCAACATTTAAATCAGTTTCTAGAATAGGCCATTGATCCCCCGTAAAATGTACAGAGGTAAATATCAACATTAGATTAATGTATTTAGGCAGCGTTCCAACTCGTTGAACTAATATTTCTCTTAAAACCGAATAAATTACGGTTAATGTACTATATCACGATAAATGTATTATGATACGTGCAGATAATTTTCCACAAGGGCATGGGGATATTAACGTACTGAATATATATAACCTATTTGATCTAGCCAAACTTATAACTATGTTTCGCTAGATTTTGAATTGCCTATACGTGGATAGGGACGGTCCTTTTCATCATTCGGCCTTTGACTTTAGGAAAACATGTACGCAATAAAGCAACCCACGTATTTCACCTGATAATGCTATCTTTTTTAACATATACGGACTACGACTCAAATATTCAGACATGTGAATACCGGAGGGGTAACAAAGCGTAACCTCAATTGTGCCAAATCACAAACAATGCATTTTGTATCCTTCATTGCAAGCTAAAATTGCAAAAGTGAATATCTATTTATAAAAGAGATGTATGCGTGGTAAAACTGATTGTTTCTGCAATATTTCTTTGGCACTTGCTACAGCGTAGATTCTACTTACAAACAAAGCCTTTGAGTGCATTAATGACATTTCGTCTAATGATTCTAGTTGTTTATCATTCCAGGAAGTTGCCCTCTATTGCTTAGCGACTGGAACTGTTGACGTCAATGCGCGAGATAATGCTCGATATACGGCTCTCCACGAATGTGCAGTCAGGGGCCGGATCAAAATCGCTAAGCACTTACTGAAACACGGTGCAGACGTCAACTGCTGTTCCGTTGATGGCATCAGGTAATATAACAACAATGAATTTATTTATATTTAAACTTATGTAGAAAAAAAGATGATAAGAGATCAGGGACTCGTTTCACTAACATTTGTAAGGCCATTATAAATTAATTGCGAAATAATCATCCGAATTTTTCTGAAAAACGGGAAGGGCGGGAGTATTTTTTTTCTTTCATTTTTACAATTTTGATGGTTTCTTCTTTTTAATAAATATATTTTTTAATGAAAATAAAAAGGGTCGCGGCGGCATGAAATTTAGGTGGCGAGCGGAGATGGTAATCTAGCATTAAATTATTATGGCATAAGTCTTAAAAATTTCGAATTTTAACACGTTTGCACAATATTTTACAAAAATTAAAAAAACAAAAACTAGCGAAAGTTCGTAAAATGATGTAAGTGAAACATTTAATGAAAATATTTACAAACCTACGAACCTTAGTGAAACGGGGCCCCCAGTAGCGTGATTAATAGTTTGTGTTAATTTAAAAATATACCTGCTTTATAACATAACAAAAGTTAATGAAACAATGTACCCATTTACTTACTGGATTTTATTTTCAAGGAAAACATGTGAAGCATTCTTATAGATTGTATGTTAAATATTTATACATGAATATGGACACTTAGCAGCAGTTACTTATACATTCGTGAACATTCGGATCAACTGTATTGAACAATGCAAGTGATTAAATCTCAAAAGACGATATCAAAATATAGCCTTTAGTGAAAAAGATATACCTAATATGAAAATATATCTCTTAAAAAAGCGGAATTCTGTGTTCTTTGTGGTAAAATGACCATATTAATACCAATGCAGTTCTATAATTTGATAATACACCCATGATTTAGCGTATAAATACCAGAGCACTTTCGCTTATTTAAAAAAAGAAAGCCCTATAAATGGAAAATTTTGCGTAAATACCCTTTATGAATAGAAACATAACCTTTATGGAAACACCAGCATCATTACAGGCCGCGTACTTCACGGTGAGTTTTATTACACGCACATGGTTTATAACGTCATACATACGTCAGTATCTCGGCTTGTTTTGTCACTCAGAACGCCCGCCAACTTTACTAAACTTGCAAAACCTTTGTGAAGTATTGAGCAATATTCCATCCTTTTTTTTTTCGATTAGAAGATAATTTACCCTAAATAAATAAGGGTATTTTACTCCCAGACTTTCGAAGATGTAGGTAAACAACCCATTTTATATATTGAATTCGGTATTTTGAACCATTCAGAGGTTCATATCTATATATAATTGTTTTCCTTTCATTTTCAACTTCAAAAAATAAAAGCATATATTTTAAACATGACTTTTTGAGAATAATAATATTTTGTGATAGATAAACTTTGGAATGATTAAATTTACCCGTATTTCTTAAGGTAAAGGGTAAATTTAACCCCATTAGGTAAAAAGTTAAAAGTTAGATACAGCCCCTTATAGGGGCCTTTGAAGTTCAGTGATCAGTATTTTATGGACCTTAAAAACACGGCGCTGAAAGAGTAAGTAAACGCAGTCGGATGTATCAGAAAGATCATTAAAAACAATACATTGATGAAATGAAACTAGCTAGAGGTATAATATTAAACTATAGGATGAAATACAAATAGTAGGTCATAAACGATAATGGTGTGTCCTGACGTGATACCACAGGTGTTGCTGTAATGGGACATAAGTTGTGGATTGCTATATACTGTATTATACTCTCAAATCTTGACGTGCGTATGTTGCTATCTCTTGGACGAATTTTATCAGTGACATTGTATTTGTTTGATACGCATGTTGCAAAATCGAATGTGTTGTATCTATATGATATATGTACATAGTTTCATCCAACACATGTATATGTTCATGTAGTATGATAATTATCATAACGTTTAAATATCAATCACCTTACATATTCTTCTTCTTATCATATTTCTGTTTTGTGATCAGTAGATATTATGGAAGGTCCGTTGTTTTACTCTGATTCTTGTGCATGCATGTGAGGTTTATTCCCCGCCAATACAACAGACACTATCCAGTAATACTGTTATTGTAATTCAAATATTCTTTTCATGTATTTCAGGCCGATCCACGATGCTGTTGAGAACGATCAGATGGAAGTCCTTCGTCTCCTGCTGTCATTTGGAGCGGATCCAACCCTGTCAACCTACGCCGGTAGGACGCTCATGAAAATTGCACGCACGGAACGAATGCGCAACTATCTACAAGGTAAGTTAGGGAACGTTGGTGTCTAGTTTCATTATTGATGGCTTGATGACACAACATCACCATGAACATATAGTCTAAAGCAGCTTTGGAATTTTAGTTTTAATATTGGTGAATTGTACACACATGTTAATAAATTAAAATTTAAGCAACACTGAATTTTCGCTGAATTTCCTCATTTAAAATTAGTTTTTGCTGTAAAATTTATCCAAAAGTAAAACATTTTTATTTACTACTGAAGAGTTGATCTCCTGCCATCAGTTTAATATAGTAGTAATAATAGTAGTAGTAGTTTATTTAAAATCCATTAGGCTAAAAGCCCATAGGGATACATATACAAGCATATATCATGACGAACAGTAAAAGTAACATTTTGTATGTACACTACAATTTCCACATACTGCTTGATTTATATACGAGTATATATCTAATTCATAGATATACACCCAAAGCCAGCTACACATATGAACACACATATTGTTTGGAGAAGGTATCACCATAGTATGATGCATAGAGTTTGATCTTTACATATCAAATACATGTATCGAATTTGAAAAGTACAAAACAACAACAGTTTGACTGTTTTAGCGCATCGTTAAGTCTTACAGATCTTAGTTCATGTAAACGTAAAGTACTTTAAGCACGGAGATCATTTCGTATTATAATTTGTTTGGTATATCACCATCGTTCCATTACCTGAAAGTCAATGGATAGATCTTGTTATTATGTAACTGATAACATATTTCCAAAGTATATGTCGACCTTTCTTCACTAAAAACATCAACTATTTGGTTATTCATATTAAAATAATTTGCAGGAATATAAAATGTAAAAAAAATATATTTCTTTTATTTATTTTCAGCATATATCTCCGATCTGAACGGATACAGTTCAGCGTCTGAAGAGACGTCATGGCAGTTTAAGGCGTCTTCGACACTCTTAGGTATTTTATTTTCAATAAATTCGATAGAATAACCGACAGAATGACAATTTTCATTCATATTGATATTACTTCCAAGACGGTTTATAGCCAGACTTTTTCTCTCAATGTTTTTTAGTTAACTAAGCTCACTGAACAAAAGATGCTGCAGTGCTCTGGATAGTGTGTTGGTCGTTCACTATATATGTTGGGGTTCGATCCCATATTTGACCCTGTAGCCTTTCAAAAATAACATTCAGTTCTGGTTCTATTCAGAAAACGGATTCGAGAGCAATTCATGATGTAACCGCTGAAGTTTTTCGAATGGGGTCTTATTCCATTTTCAACGCATTTCAAGTTATATACCACATATCCAGTTTTATTGGTGGAGGAAGACCCCAGAATGAATCTGTGTAGAACCACCGTACTTCCGCAAATAACTGGCAAACAATTACGTGCTTATTTGAGAATATTCATTAGGCTAAGGCAAGTACGAATACTGTACTGCAGTTATAAGCCAATAATGATAAACACAGTGTGGACATTGGAATTCTGATATGAGTATCGTCAATATAGTAGGACATAAATAAACCACAATGATATAATACAGTAACACGTTGACAACAGAATATTGCATACAAGACATACGGTAAAAAAGCAAACCAAAACAACATGCATGGAATGTTCATTGTCAGTTCACAGAGGTATCCTGGCTCACAAACGTATTTTACTACCACATTAATTTGACATTGCTTGTAGATAAATCAAAATTAGGCCAGCACGACCAGTAAAACTGTGGCGATTGTATTATATTAAAATGACACTTGTAAAACCTATATTTAAATGTTTCTTTCAGAACCGGAGGAAAATTATGGTTGCACAATTTATAGCGATCTGCCATCCGACCCTGATGACGAATCACGTGATATGTGTACCATGAGCTCCAAACCATTGTTCTCGACTCGCAGATTAGCATCGGAACCAGGCAAACGGTAATTATGTTACTATATATAGATACCTGAATATTTCTGCGTTTTACAATATAGGCATGCACATAAAGAGTGTGATACGGACCTCTATTTACACTGTCTTGTCTTTTGTCCTACGGGAGGAGAGCGAGGTTCTGTATACACGTAAGCCAGGTTTACGGAGAAGGGAAACGGGAACGACGACGTTAGGAAGGCGTTATGTTACTTATAATGAAATAAAAAGAAAATATCAAATAGTTCCCTAGGGAATTAGTAAATATCTAGTACTTATAATTTATAGTGAATGCGTTGGTTGTTCGATTTTTGATTATTTTCTCCTCACAAAGATTTTGCAATGTTTCACATTGCTTTCTTTGAGGGCATCTTCTTTAGTTTTCCTTATTTAAAATTGAGGTAAAAAATCGATCATTGTGTAAATGCTAAAAAATTAGTGGTGTAAAAGTTGATAGCAAACAAGACAAATAAATTAACAGCAAAGCACTAAACACAATAGGATATTCTGTAAACCGTCAGTTAGGAAATACAATTATGAAAGAATGAAAACATAAAAGGGCTTATCGGAGAGTGAAACAGACTTAAAAGGAGAACTTGAGTAATACGATAGCCGTTAATACGTTAAGAAGGGAATGTGTTGAATACAAGTGAGTGTGGCAGATAGGCTTGAGGAAAATATTTTTTCTGAAAGTGAGTGTAGTAAGTACAACGAGACTTATCTACCAGACTGTTTTGTCACTTTGATACAATATTTAGGAGACTTATTTACCAGACTGGTTCGTCACTATGATACAGTATTAAGGAGACTAAATAAATACTGCTGTGTTTGACACTTAATGACGTTGCTGTAGATCCGGTAATGGTAAATACTGCTGTGTTTGACACGTACAGACTACTCAAGTGCAATCCAATTATAAAACAGTTAAAAATCAATTCAGTTATGACATTATATAAGAGTACACAGAGCAAATATAAAACATAGTTCTATTGCTTGCCTTGATAAAAAATATACAGCACAGGGATCACGTTCACTTGGATATTAGGATTATCATAAAATCCAGTATGTTCTATTGCTTGTCTTGATAAAAATATACAGCACAGGGATCACGTTCACTTGGATATTAGGATTATCATAAAATCCAGTATGTTCTATTGCTTGTCTTGATAAAAATATACAGCACAGGGATCACGTTCACTTGGATATTGGGATTATCATGAAATCCAGTATGTTCTATTGCTTGCCTTGATAAAAATATACAGCACAGGTATCACGTTCACTTGGCTATTAGGATTATCATGAAATCCAATATGTTCTATTGCTTGCCTTGATAAAAATATACAGCACAGGGATCACGTTCACTTGGATATTAGGATTATCATGAAATCCAATATGTTCTATTGCTTACCTTGATAAAAAAATATACAGCACAGGTATCACGTTCACTCGTATATTGGGATTATCATGAAATCCAATATGTTCTATTGCTTGCCTTGATAAAAAAAACATACAGCACAGGGATCACGTTCACTCACGATATCGGTTAACTTCTCGTGATGACCGACATTAGATAATGAAGCAGTACGCTCCATCCATGCTATGCTTTGATATGTAATTCACAAACAATTACATTCTGTTCTGCTTTCGTTAATTTACAGCCAGTTATAGCTCATCTGCTTTTCGGCAATTAACGCTGTGTACTTATTATTGCTTCACGTTTTTTTTATATCAGCCATTAAAATGTTTGAACTTATAATTCATTTATTTTCTTGGTTTTGTCACCTTGACGTCAACAGGGATATAATATGAATGGAGGATGTTGCGTGTATCCTAAACTTACTGCATATCGTGCCCGACTTAATCAAAGATCCATGTTTAGAGTTATGCGTAATTGAATACTTAATCTATTCAAGATTGCTCAATTTCTATTAAATTGAATATATTCACACAATTAAGTAATTAATACAATTTAAGTATATACTGTCTTGTAATTTAAGTAAAAGCCGTGGGCATTGTTTGCAAACAAATAAAGGAACAAAATGAAATATATGATTCACATTTTGTTATATTTACAACAGGGTCGAGGACTTCCTACTTCTCGATGACATATTGAACAGTTATCACGTCATTCCTGCAGACCTTGCATCGCTTGGTGTTTCTCCTCATCTTATCAAAAATATTCCGGTTCAAACCTTGGCTGATTCTCTTTCTGACAGTGTCAGCATGGAGTCATTGGCTGGAAAGGAAGCGAAAGGGACTGTATCAGCTATAAGAATCGTTGATTCAACTCAGATAATTGCCAAATTAGAGAAACAATCACATGCAAGTGGCAAACGTATAAAAAGTTAAACGAAGAGACGCTTACGGAAAAGAGACTCGAAATTTAGCAATAAGACAGTTGCTGATTGAACACTCCAACTCACGGACATATAAGAGATAAAGAGGATGGAACTCGTAACAAACTGCCATGAAGCTTATATGGGTCATGTTTTGAAGTAATTGATCTATAGTTTTGACAAAGTTGCAATTGTTAGTCAAAAATGCTTTGTTACAAGCATGCATAACATTGGAAATTGGTACGCTGGTTAGCAGAAATTTGTTTTGAATAAATGCTTTTCTCTTTTTTTAACTTACATACAAATTTTAGACACTGTTCAAGTTTATTTTTTTGTCATTATTGCGCGTTTTAAAATGGCAGCAACTAGATTATTTTCTCTTTTCTGTTACAATGTATACGTTGCGAGCATTAGATGTAACCTCAGAAATGTCGTCTGCTGCTTTGGTTTCACAATATTAATATAGACAGTTTTATATTCATTTTGGACGGTGTTTGTTAATTGTATCAAAAGTATTTTAGCAATTATAATACTGTGGATGCTTTAAGGTCATGTGTACGCTGTGAAATCTGGCGGAAGTGTCATTGGGAAGCGCAGAATACAGCAAAATAATGATTTTATTGAGATTGTTGATGATGTCAGAGGATCAGAAATAGCAACAGAATTTGAAGAACACGAAAAAATTGTAGTGTATTAATAGAATAATATTAATTGTAGAAAATGATTGTACTTAAGAAAAAAAAAAAGATCGCTATATCCGATAAAAGAAATTATGTAAGTCCTCTTTAGGAAACTAAGGTTACTAATTGATAATCGTTTTCATTTTTCAGAAATGTCATAAATAAGACTATACTCTTACATTAAAGAAATTTGCATAATTTGACTTAGAAAAGTGTTGCCTGAAGTATGATATTATTGAAAATCTATATTTGCTTAAATCAAATGAAAGTATTTATTTGGGAAGAAAAAATAGTTTAACATTATTGAAAATATATGCTTGTTTAACGCAATTATAAGTATTTGGGGAGACATTTTTCTGTTATAAACGTTAAGAAGGTTATTTTTTAAGTTTGTTATTGTTATTATTAACTTCATGCACTCATGAATTTTGGTGCATATTTCTTTTTCTCCTTTAAAATAGTTTTCTCCCATTAAGTTGTGTTCATTTTTAATTGTTTACGACATAGTTATGAGATAGTTATTGCAGACGGGTCTTTGCTGGTTGAAGATACATTGTTTTGCATAGTGTAAATATTATAACAGATTTTATGATCTATAAATTGTTTGTGTGTATATTGTTGGTAGTGTTATTGTTGGTGATAAATGTTGTAAAACCGGATATTAGAGGAATACATGAGACTCTTAGAAATAAACGCATTAAGACTATTAGTAATTGTGTTTTGAATATCCATCTTTATTGTATTACATTCATTATATTAAGCAATGCATTGTTACTCTTCAAAAAGATGAAACTTTGTATGACGAATATTTCTGGTATTTGCTGTTTAGTAATGGAGAAGTATTATATGTTATCGTGCTTGTGATTAGGAGTCGTCTTGCTTATATTATAACTTTGAATAGATATTGTATATGTTCAAGGAATTGTGTAGAGGAAGATAATTAACTGATGAAGATTTTGTGACTGCTTGTATTTATACACAGTTTTGAGAAAAGTTTTTAATTATCTTTTCTACAACTCATATTGGGAAAACAAATCATTTTTTTTACTTTGAAGACTGGACGTCTTAATAAAATGAGACCATTACCGGAAATATGGTTTAAAAAACGGTATGGTACTAATTTGTATTCTGCAGCTAGAAAACAGTTAACTTGAAATTTTACTTTCTACTACAACAGTTTTAATTCAAGACCCTTTTACATAATCGAAACATAATAAAACATTTTACTTTACATAAAACTTACAGTTTATGCACAAAAAGCAGTTAACTACGAATATTCTGAATACTTTATATGCCAATTGATTCATCCTTCGCATGCTATTTTATCAACACCTAGTCAGGAGAGATGCAAGTTTCCTACATTTCTACATTAATCCTTGATATGTTTAACTGAATCTTTACGAGTAACATTTCATTGCCTAAAAACTAAACACTACAAATTATATTCTATAATTCAAACTTATTGACGATGTCTGCCATATGACAAAAAACGGTGTCAAATCTGCTCTTTTGCGTGTGGACATTGAATTATTATCACGATATAATGAGACTTGTGCTTTTTTTGCATTTGTCTTTCATTTGTTTCTTTTTTATTATTTTTACTTCAATTTCTACAGAAACTAACCTTCTTATATAATATTCCAGACATTAATGTATTCTTATGGCTGTATGATTCATCTGATTATAATGTGTTGACAGAGTAAAAATGTTTGTTCAAGGATGTCTTACATATAACTTTGTGTCGGTAAATGCCAGTAAATGATCTTGTGTTTATTAAATCATGAAAACTAGCAAAATTAGAGCATAATGGCTGGGTATGTCATTGGAGTTGATCTTCTTTATAAGAAAATAGATTATAAAGAGACCAGCAGTTTTCGTGTTATATATTGAGGTTATATATTGAGGTTTTGCTGTAGTCAAAGAGACCAGCATCTTCCGTGTTATATATTGAGGTTATTTATTGAGGTTTTGCCATAGTCAAAGAGACCAGCAGTTTCCGTGTTATATATTGAGGTTTTGCTGTAGTCAAAGAGATCAGCAGTTTCCGTGTTATATATTGAGGTTATTTATTGAGGTTTTGCTGTAGTTAAAGAGACCAGCAGTTTCCGTGTTATTTATTGAGGTTTTGCTGTAGTCAAAGAGACCAGCAGTTTCTGTGTTATATATTGAGGTTATATATGGAGGTTTTGCTGTAGTCAAAGAGACCAGCAGTTTCCTTGTTATATATTGAGGTTTTGCTGTAGTCAAAGAGACCAGCAGTTTCCGTGTTATATATTGAGGTTATTTATTGAGGTTTTGCCATAGTCAAAGAGACCAGCAGTTTCCGTGTTATATATTGAGGTTTTGCTGTAGTCAAAGAGACCAGCAGTTTCCGTGTTATATATTGAGGTTATTTATTGAGGTTTTGCTGTTGTTAAAGAGACCAGCAGTTTCCGTGTTATTTATTGAGGTTTTGCTGTAGTCAAAGAGACCAGCAGTTTCCGTGTTATATATTGAGGTTATATATGGAGGTTTTGCTGTAGTCAAAGAGACCAGCAGTTTCCTTGTTATATATTGAGGTTTTGCTGTAGTCAAAGAGACTAGCAGTTTCCGTGTTATATATTGAGGTTATATATTGAGGTTTTGCTGTAGTCAAAGAGACCAGCAGTTTCCGTGTTATATATTGAGGTTTTGCTGTAGTCAAAGAGACCAGCAATTTCTGTGTTACATATTGAGGTTTTGCTGTAGTCAAAGAGACCAGCAGTTTCCGTGTTATATATTGAGGTTATATATTGAGGTTTTGCTGTAGTCAAAGATACCAGCAGTTTTTGTGTTATATATTGAGGTTTTGCTGTAGTCAAAGAAACCAGCAGTTGGTATTATATATTGTGGTTTTGCTGTAGTCAAAGAGACAAGGAGTTTTCGTGTTATATATTGTGGTTTTGCTGTAGTCAAAGAGACCAGCAGTTTCCTGTTATATATTGAGGTTTTGCTGTAGTCAAAGAGACCAGCAGTTTCCTTGTTATATATTGAGGTTTTGCTAGTCATTTTATAGAACATATTTGGTCACTTTATAGATTTCTATTCCGCAGGTGCATAATATAACATAGGTTATTGGATATAATTCCAGTAAAACACATCTTTATATAATATGCAAATATCTATGTAAAGATTGAATATCGGAGATATATGTGAGGCGTCTTGAATTTGTACTGTAATTAGGGCAGAAATTGTAGGTTTTAATTGTAAGGAGCATTTTTAATTTCAAAAATTATAATTACATTTAAAAACTATTATGCTATTGTTAATTTGATCACTTTTGATTTAAACACCAAATTTGACCTTAACTTCTGTGTAGCGAAATGAGATCATTGCAATTAGACTATTACGTTAGTTGTATTTCATAGAAATAGGATACCTAAACACGAAACGTTTGTCATTCTGTCAGGTAAAAACTTTACTTAAGATTTTTAGCAAATCCTTCGGAAATAAAAAAATACACAAATTGGTATCTTATATTCCTGAGATTGACGCGGTAACAGATGGAGTTTAACCACAGGCACTGGCAACAATGTATATTGAGCTCAACTAAGCTGATTGTTTTTATTTTGGTATAAATGATCAATATCAGCAACGGTTTTAAGTTTGTTCTCGGGTCCAGTCTGGGGACTTTGGATTTTACTTGGGCAAGCTATGTGAAAACAAATAGTTATCTTTTTTCTTATTTATAAGTTTTTCATAGGATTAACCCATTCAAAGTGAATGTGAAATCAGGTGGGCGACTTTGGCCCATTTTGGCCGTCTGTTGACTGAATAACTGATGTAAGTGCTTTATTAGGTAACGGTACCCAATGGATTTCGGAAAATATATCAATAAATGCATCATGGTATCGTTGAAATAGCTGCCCAAATATTTTTCAACAAAAGCACAAAACATAGTTGTTCTAAAAGTTGCCATGGACAATTCAGGAGGAGGCATGTCTTCCTTACTGCATTCTATCAATGTCCGAAAATTCAGAGAGTATTTCTCTTGTAATTTGTAATGGTGTTTACGCTGGTTAGTTTTATTTTGAAAATAAATATGTTTTCTGTCAGCTTCGACAATATAATTTATTTTCTGCACGAGAAATTTCCAACAGCTTTATATATATAAAGCAATGTGAACTATAAAGGGTCTACATACACGGGTCATCTATAATGTCTCGTGTACATGTTGGAAAAGTCTGGACCGTTATCCAAGTACGCTATCTCCGTTTTTGTCAGACTGTTGACATCTTTATTCACACCCATTGTGTACCTTCCTTCAGAAATAAAGTAACTATTTAGTTTCGTTGTCCACTGTCAATGAATTTAATAAGGTGTTGATCCTTATGGTGTCTCCTGGTATATGAGTTATAAATATTATTACTAAGACATTTAGTTTAAACTAAATAATCGTTTCAATGACTAATTATATATTTTTGCCTTCAAAAATAGTCAATAAGAAGCACTAATATTTTCTTTCATGCGACTTTTTATCAGATGAAATGTCACTTTAGTGTGTTAAATGACTGATGAAAGGAAGATAGTTTATATATGAATATATTCAAGAATGCATGTAGTAAATGTGATGAAATTTGCCAAAGCGCTTCAAAGTGCGTGCTGCTTGCGTAATAGTGTTCTAGATTATAGAGGCATGTCCATTTGTTGTAGAATATAATTCATCCGTATTGATCGCTAGCGAGTACATGTTATAAACCTGAGTCAGTTCAACAACATCTTACATTACTAATTCTAATCATTTTGTATTGTAAGAAATCAACTAGCATTCGTGAAGCATGGCGTCAGCGCAGTGAATGCCATGAGGTTGCAGTTCGATCACAGGGTCGGCCCGATGACCTTTGAAAAAAACACTAATTGCTGGCTCGCCCAAGAAAATAGCTTAAGATTTTTTCATATAACTCCATGCTTACTTCGCAATAGTAACTGAAGTAAAACTAGCATTCATTATTTCATTCCATATATATGTAATATAAATAAACAGTGTATTTGTTCTAGCTATTGAATATAGGGCATGGTAATTCCGTCTGTTATCAACTTGTCAGATGCTCCATACATTATTTGTGAAATGATTTGCTCAAAACATGCTGTTAAAACATCATCTATGAATCTAGCGCTAGAAATGATTCAGTCACGTTACACAGACGTACCATACAGTATTACATGATTAAAGTACAGAAAATGTGTAACACATATTTGCTTTTGTAAAAGTCGTTGTTTATTTGATAAAGTACAATATACAGGATAATAACAGATGATTTATAGTTTCATCAAAGCATGGAGAACAGTAAAGTACATTTTTCGTTCAAAGGCCACACATTTTTTAACAGTTGGTATACACATTTTTAATTCATATTTATAAATAGTATACAAGATATTAACGAGTGTTAAACAGGTATGTACTTTAAAACAGCCACATAGTGTTGATACTGAGCTGATGTACGTATGTACTTTAAAACAGTCACAAAGTGTTGACACTGAGCTGATATACGTATGTACTTTAAAAATGGTAACAAAGTGTTGATACTGAACTGGTGTACGTATGTACTTTAAAACAGTCACAAAATGTTGATACTGAGCTGATATACGTATGTACTTTACAACAGTCACATAGTGTTGATACTGAGCTGATGTACGTATGTACTTTACAACAGTCACATAGTGTTGATACTGAGCTGATATACGTATGTACTTTACAACAGTCACATAGTGTTGATACTGAGCTGATATGTACTTTAAAACAGTCACATAGTGTTGATACTGAGCTGATGTACGTATGTACTTTACAACAGTCACGTAGTGTTGATACTGAGCTGATGTACGTATGTACTTTAAAACAGTCACAAAGTGTTGATACTGAACTGATGTATGTATGTACTTTAAAACAGTCACATAGTGTTGATACTGAGCTGATGTATGTATGTACTTTACAACAGTCACATAGTGTTGATACTGAACTGATATACGTATGTACTTTACAACAGTCACATAGTGTTGATACTGAACTGATGTACGTATGTACTTTACAACAGTCACATAGTGTTGATACTGAGCTGATGTACGTATGTACTTTACAACAGTCACATAGTGTTGATACTGAGCTGATGTACGTTACAACAGTCACATGTGTTGATACTGAGCTGATGTTCGTATGTACTTTACAACAGTCACAAAGTGTTGATACTGAACTGATGTATGTATGTACTTTAAAACAGTCACATAGTGTTGATACTGAACTGATGTATGTATGTACGTTACAACAGTCACATAGTGTTGATACTGAGCTGATGTGCGTATGTACTTTACAACAGTCACAAAGTGTTGATACTGAACTGATGTACGTATGTACTTTAAAACAGTCACATAGTGTTGATACTGAACTGATGTATGTATGTACTTTAAAACAGTCAATTAGTGTTGATACTGAGCTGATGTACGTATGTACTTTACAACAGTCACATAGTGTTGATACTGAGCTGATGTATGTATGTACTTTACAACAGTCACATAGTGTTGATACTGAGCTGATGTACGTATGTATTTTAAAACAGTCACAAAGTGTTGATACTGAACAGATGTACGTATGTACTTTACAACAGTCACAAAGTGTTGATACTGAGCTGATGTACGTATGTACTTTACAACAGTCACAAAGTGTTGATACTGAGCTGTTGTACGTATGTACTTTACAACAGTCACAAAGTGTTGATACTGAACTGATGTACGTATGTACTTTACCACAGTCACATAGTGTTGATACTGAGCTGATGTATGTATGTACTTTACAACAGTCACAAAGTGTTGATACTGAACTGATGTACGTATGTACTTTACCACAGTCACATAGTGTTGATACTGAGCTGATGTATGTATGTACTTTACAACAGTCACAAAGTGTTGATACTGAGCTGATGTACGTATGTACTTTACAACAGTCACAAAGTGTTGATACTGAGCTGATGTACATATGTACTTTACAACAGTCACAAAGTGTTGATACTGAACTGATGTACGTATGTACTTTACAACAGTCACATAGTGTTGATACTGAGCTGATGTACGTATGTACTTTACAACAGTACCAAAGTGTTGATACTGAACTGATGTACGTATGTACTTTACAACAGTCACATAGTGTTGATACTGAGCTGATGTACGTATGTACTTTACAACAGTCACAGTGTTGATACTGAGCTGATGTATGTATGTACTTTAAAACAGTCACAAAGTGTTGATACTGAGCTGATGTATGTATGTACTTTAAAACAGTCACATAGTGTTGATACTGAGCTGATGTACGTATGTACTTTAAAACAGTCACAAAGTGTTGATACTGAGCTGATGTATGTATGTACTTTAAAACAGTCACATAGTGTTGATACTGAACTGATGTACGTATGTACTTTACAACAGTCACATAGTGTCGATACTGAACTGATATACGTATGTACTTTACAACAGTCACATAGTGTTGATACTGAACTGATGTACATATGTACTTTACAACAGTCACATAGTGTTGATACTGAGCTGATGTATGTATGTACTTTACAACAGTCACATAGTGTTGATACTGAGCTGGTGTACGTATGTACTTTACAACAGTCACATAGTAATGATACTGAACTGATGTATGTATGTACTTTTCACTTAAGACTGGCGACACGATAATTCACCGTGAATCAGACATCAGACATTGATAGTGGAGTATCTAGATAATAAGCTACGTTTTAGCGCAGATATATCGCTCAAGGAACATAACTACTTATGATAGAATAAGACTTGTATTGTAATTTAGATTGATGAATAATAACGACAGTACTGGCCTTCTGAATAACGATGAAATTGCTGAACGTCTGTATGTAAATATGAACAAGGAAGTTTCTGTAAGTTGGACAAACAGAAAGAAACTTTGGCAAGATGATATAAAACAAAAGGTTCTGTACATCGAGACATAATTATACAAATATGGACACTTCAGCTGTAGAGTAGGATATGATAGGCAGCATACAAAATGATATACACCTAATATTGATACGGAACAATATACTATATTTTAAATGAGCTTAACTAGAAAATGTGACTGAAAAGTTATATGTGTAAAAAGGTGAATACCATCAGCTTAAAAGGATAAATAGCACCAGGTATTTTCCCCATATGAGCAATTGGACCGATGAGAGTTGTCTTATTTTTTATTACTTTATAAAATAACGCGTGATGGGGCACTCGCAGTAGTATGGTCAGGCGCTGCAATTGTATCTATGGTTTATTCAATGCCATTGAACAACTTCCTAACAACACAATATTTTAAAATTTTAAACATTTTAAATATACCAAGTTATAGTTACTACGGCGAGCAAACAAGCTGTTGTAGTGGACAAAATCCATATTTCAACCCAACAAATTATCCATCGTAAACATTTTGCAGATTGTGGCCAGCATGATTCCTAAATATGCCAATGATCTGAAACTGACCTAATGCAGACGCCAATACTGTGTACGGGTTATATTTGATATGAAACTGACCCATTGCAGCCGTCAATACTGTGTACGGGTTATATTTTCAGACTGAGTTTCGAGAGAGCTGTTAGGCCCATGGGTTATAATTATCGTCTAAGCTATATAAAAGGATCCTCTTGCTATGACAATGTGTACTAAATTCATGGACCAATCTAGTATTGTACTGCGCCGTTGTGTTATATTGATTAAACGAAATAGAAATTGCTCCGTTGTTAGATTATACAATCACGTAGTTTGAATTTGATAAAATTCAATTTGATTATTATGCTATGCACGGAACACACGTATACCTCTTCTTTAAGACAACTCAACACAATTAAGTTCAAGGTATTCTATCATACATTTACTGTATTGTTATATTTTATGTCAAAGTGCAGGAACAACTGTCAATTGTTGAACCAGACGAAACATCACTTCTGCTATGTTCGGCTTACTGTTTACTGTTATTATTACTAACATTGTTTTCTTGCTGAAGATAAATTACAGTGAACAAGTCAACAAAGTTAGACTGTGTCTTCGATCTTTACCAGATGAATCAATTTAAAACTTGCGAATTCTGTAGTATATCACATTTTTTTTAATATCTCTCGAAGTTATATTATTCACAATTGTAGTCTATATCAGGCCCTGATATTCACAATTGTAGTCTATATCAGGCCCTGATATCTTCCTAATTCAGTTTTTATTAAACTCATTTGAAAAAAACAAACAGTGATTATGGTTGTCCCACAATTCATAGAACGTTCGCAAATAATGGATGTCTGTTGAATCAAGTGTGAAGGATTTGGAATTAACCAGATACCTGTTTAATGTATATTCACCTTCAGCAATACAGTTCTTATTCACTAAAGCAGAGCAACATTTAAAAGTTGAAAACATATCCACTACCTTAAATGTTCACATAACTGTTATGAACAGTGACATGTGATTTCGCGGTTCTTGATATCAGGGACCAATCATCGTGTTACTGCTCAATATATATAACGGTCCATATCGGGGAGATACAATCCCGGAGACAGTAAACAACTGATTTAATTGATCCATAACCAGTTGAACCAGTGAAAACATTGTTACAGCAGTTAATCATGTTACTATTTAAAATATATTTCTTTTTAAATATCTTAGGGAAGATGTATTCTATATACATTACATATTATATATGTTAATGAGTACAACATGTTGTCCTTATGGTTTTGTTCATGCATGTACAATAGTGCTGATATATAATATCATTGGTGAGAAATAAAATAAACATAAAAAAGAACAAGTGCGTTTATTGTTACTCTTAAGCACCGTATGTCAGGAATACATGTCGATGATGGTTCCAAAGATGCTAACACCCTTACTGTATACTTACATTAGCTCTACTGGTCCAAAGCCTACATTGCTAATGTCGATGTGTGTCATGTATATGAAACTTTACATAATATATTTTTTATCTAAAATTCATAATTATTGTATGGCCGCCGTTATTAAACGCTATAAAATCGTCTCCTGAACCACCGAACAGATTAAGAAAATATCTACAAATGTAATTAGAAATGGTCACCGAATATAATTGTATCTGATTCTAACTGATGGCGTCACAGAGGTTAAATGTGACCAACCCTTAGGGGGTTTCAGTTACGGGACACAAGTAGTTGTAATAGAAATTAATATATTTCTTAAATGGATCTGATTTTGCCTATATTTTCACAGAAGTATTGTTTGGTCAATGAAATTAAGATCTATAAAGCGTATTGGGTTCCATCGTCTTAAGAGCTCAGGATCCGAAAAGGGCAGAAGTTGTGTACTTCGAAAAATCTTTCGTAACAACCGGTTAGTCAGATTTGTTAATATTTGTCATAAATTATCCCTACAATCAGGGGACTCAGAAAATTCTCATCGTTTCATACATTTATGGAAAAATATTATTCAGTTTGAGATCTGAATCCCTATTTTGTTATAACAAAGAAGATTTGACTCAGTAAGGAGGACTGAGGAGTCTCAGACGGTTTAAAATTGAAATTGAAATTGTGACATTTAAAAAATCATCTTCTTAAGAACTAATAAGCCAAATTTGTTCATATTTGGTTTAAATGATTTCAATGAGTAGGAGTTTTAAATTTGACTATGATTGATTTGGGTCTGATAAAGGAACGTTGATTTTTTTCATGGAAATACTATGGGGTAACGGGAAATCCTATTTTTCTCCCCTATTTTAGGAATTATTTTAATCACCTGGAGGTCTGGACTATTGTTTAGCCATCACAGTTAAAGCTTGGTATTTCAACCGTTTTATTGGTTGATGGACTAGCATCGATGTAATACAGGCACCACGACAGACTAGGAGTAAAGTCTTCTGCATGGGTATTTTAAAATAGGGCTTTTTACATTGACTACTAAAAACATGTTTTGGTGTAATATTTCTTTTGACAAGTGGCAATTTCGACCTAGTTTATTATTCCGAGAAAGTTGTCAGCGCTTAACGGCTTCCCGGGTATCTCATATTCTGATATCTTGGTCACCCTGATAGGCGACAACCTTTGTCTGTTCCATTGTTTTTGTTCGGACGTGTTCGGTGCTTCTTAGGAGTTGTTCTGGCTGAGGTAGTGGTACACATCGTATTGTGTATCTACAATCAGTAATGCTTTTAAGTGAATATGTTGTTTACGGAAACTCATTATCATTTGTTTGAAAATTAAAATACAATCTTTAGGTTGCATGTTAAACACACGGCACGTAACCATGCATAAACAAACAGAATGAGACAAAACATAAACAAGAACATTAAAACAAAATAGCTTCATCGTATGATTCGTCACCTTAATAGCAATTTAAAACCGAGCACTAAATCATCAATAACAGGCGTGATATATCGACCGACTTTCTCTTTGATGGATGACTATCACTAATTATTATATTTCTAAACAATCAAACTGTCGCCGACCATTTCATAAGTACGTGATGGCATTTAATACAATAGTTTATTTACATCCATTTAATAGGACACGCAGTAATGATGCTATCGAACATGTGAACGTATAACCATAGCAATCTTTACATCCGTGAACGTATAACCATATCAATTTTTGCATCCGTCAACGTATAACAGTAGCAATTTTCAACCCTATGAACGTATAACCATAACAATCTTTACACTTGTACAGGTACCTGTGAACGTATAACCATAACAATCTTTACACCCGTGAACGTAAAACCATATTAATCTTTACACCCGTAAACGTATAACCATAGCAATCTTTACACTTGCACAACTATAACCATTGCTCTCTTTACAGTCGCGAACGTATAACCATAACAATCTTGACACATCTGAGCGTATAACCATAGCAATCTTTATAACAATACTTACACCTGTGAGCGAAAAAAAACATAGCAATCTTTACACCTGTTAACGTATAACCATGGAAATATTTACACCTGTAAACGTATAACCATAGCAATCTTTACATCTGTGAACGTATAACCATAGCAATCTTTACACCTGTGAACGTATAACCATGGCAATATTTACACCTGTGAACGTATAACCATAGCAATATTTACATCTGTGAACGTATAATCATAGCAATATTTACATCTGTGAACGTATAACCATAGCAATCTTTACTCCTATGAACGTATAACCATAACAATCTTTACACCTGTGGACATATAACCATATCAATATTTACACTTGTGAACGTATAACTATAACAATATTTACACACGGGAACGTATAACCATAACAATATTTACACCCGGGAACGTATAATCATAGCAATTTTACACCCGTGAACATATAACCATAACAATCTTTACTCCCGTGAACGTATAGCCATAGCAATCTTTACACCCGTGACCGTATAACCGTAACGATCTTTACACCCATGAATGTATAACCATTACCATCTTTACACCTGTGAACGTATAACCATAGCAATCTATACACCGTGAACGTATAACTAAAGCAATCATCACACCTGTGAACGTATAACCATAGCAATCTTTACAACTGTGAACGTATAACTATAGAAATCTTTACACCCATGAACGTATAACAATAGCAATTTTTACTCCTTCGAACGTATAACAATACTAATCTTTACACCTGTAAACCTTTAACCATAACAATCTTTACACCTGTGAACGTATAACCATAGCAATATTTACCTTTGTGAACGTATAACGATACCAATCTTTACAACCGTGAACGTATTACCATATCAATATTTACACATGTGAACGTATAACCATTGCAATCTTTACACCCGTGAACGTATAACCATAGCAATATTTACACCCGTAAACGTATAACCATAGCAATATTTACACCCGTGAACGTATAACCGTGGCAGTATTCACACCCGTGAACGTATAACCATAGCAATCTTTACACCCGTGAACATATAACCATACCAGTGAACGTATAACCATAGCAATCTTTACAACCGTGAACGTAAAACCATAACAATCTTTACACCCGTGAACGTATAACCATAGCAATCTTCACACCCGTGAGCGTATAACAATACAAATCTTTACACCCGTGAACGTATAACCATTACAATGTTTACACCCAAGAACGTTAAACCATAACAATCTTTACACCCGTGAACGTATAACCATAGCAATCTTCACACCCGTGAACGTATAACAATACCAATCTTTATACCCGTGAACGAATAACCATTACAATTTTTACACCCGTGAACGTATTACAATACCAATCTTTACACCTGTGCACGTATAGCCGTATGAATATTTACACATGTGAACGTATAACCATAACAATTTTAACACCCGAGAACGAATAACCATAACAATCTTTACAACAGTGAACATATTACCATAACAATCTTTACACCTGTCAACGTATAACCATATCAATCTTTACTCCCGTGAACGTATAACCATAATAATCTTAACACCCGTGAACGTATAACCATAGCAATATTTACACCTTTGAACGTGTAACCATAACAATCTCTACACCTGTGAACGTATAACCATAACAATCTTTATACCTGTGCACGTATAACCATATCAATCTTTACACATGTGAACGTATAACCATAACAACCATTACACCCGTGAACGTATAACCATAGCAATCTTTACACATGTGAACGTACTACAATAACAACGTTTACACCCGTGAATGTGTAACCATAACAATATTTCACATGTGAACGTATAACCATAGCAATCTTTACATCCATGAACGTATAACAATACCAATCTTTACATCTGTGAACCTTTAACCATATTAATATTTACACCTGTGAACGTATAGCCATGGCAATCTACCCCTGCGAACGTATAAAAATACCATTCTTTACACCCGTGAACGTATTACCATATCAATATTTACACACGTGAACGTATAACCATAACAATCTTTACACCCGTGAACGTATAGCCATAGCAATTTTTACACCCGTGAACGTATAACCATTGCTATAATTACACTCGTGAACGTATATCGATAGCAATATTTACACCCGTGAACGTATAACCATAGCAATATTTACACCCGTGAGCATATAACCATGGCAATATTTACACCCGTGATCGTATAACCATAGCAATCTTTACACCAGTTAACGTATAACCATGCCAATGAACGTTTAACTATAACAATCTTTACACCCGTGAACGTATAACCATAGCAATATTTACACCCGTGACCGTATAACCATAACAATCTTTACACCCGTGAACGTATAACCATAACAACCTTTACACCTGTGAACGTATAGCAATATTTCACCTGTGATCGTATAACAATAGCAATCTTTCCACACGTGAACGTATAACCATAGAAATCTTTACATCCGTTATCGTATAACCATAGCAATCTTTTCACCCGTGAACGTATAACCAAAGCAATTTATACACCGTGAACGTATAACTAAAGCAATCTTAACACCTGTGAACATATAACCATAGCAATCTTTACATCCATGAACGTATTACAATAGCAATTTTAACCCCTTCGAACGTATAACAATACTAATCTTTACACCTGTGAACCTTTAACCATAACAATCTTTACCCCTGTGAACGTATAAAGATACCAATCTTTACACCAGTGAACGTATTACCATATCAATATTTACACATGTGAACGTATAACCATGAAAGTCTTTACAACCGTGAACGTATAACCATAGCAATTTTAACACCTGTGAACGTATAACCATTGCAATCTTTACAATCGTGAACGTATAACCATAGCAATATTTACACCCGTGAACGTATAACCATAGCAATAATTACACCCATGAACGTATAACCATAGCAATCTTTACACCCGTGAACGTATTACAATACCAGTGAACGTATAACCATAACAATCTTTACACAAGTGAACGTATAACCATAGCAATCTTTTCACCCGTGAACGTAAAACCATAGCAATCTTAACACCCGTGAACGTATAACCATAGCAATCTTCATACCCGTGAACGTATAACAATACCAATTTTTACACCCGTGAACGTATAACCATAACAATTTTTACACCCGTGAACGTATAACAATACCAATCTTTACACCTGTGCACGTATAACCGTATGAATATTTACACATGTGAACGTATAACCGTAACAATCTTAACACCCGAGAACCTATAACCAAAACAATCTTTACAACTGTGAACATATAACCTTAACAATATTTACACCTGTCAACGTATAAGCATAACAATCTTTACTCCCGTGAACGTATAACCATAGCAATCTTAACACCCGTTAAAGGTATAATCATAATAATCAAAACACCCGTGAACGTATAACCATAGCAATCTTTACTCCTTTGAACGTTTAACCATAACAATCTCTACACCCGTGAACGTATAACCATAACAATCTTTACACATGTGAACGTATAACCATACAAACAATTACACAGTGAACGTATAACCATAGCAATCTTTACACATGTGAACGTATAGCAATAACAGCCTTTACACCCGTGAATGTATAACCATAGCCATCTTTACCCCTTCGAACGTACAATACCAATCTTTACACCTGTGAACCATGAACCATAGCAATCTTTACACCTGTGAACGTATAACCATAGCAATTTTTCCCCTTGTGAACGTATAACAATACCAATCTTTACACCCGTGAACGTATAACCATATCAATATTTACACATGCGAACGTATAACCATAACAATCTTTACACCCGTGAACGTATAACCATAGCAATCATTACACCCGTGAACGTAAAACCATAGCAATCTTTACAACCGTTAACGTATAATCATAGAAATCGTCATACCCGTGAACGTATAACAATGCCAATCTTTACACCCGTGAACGTATGACCATCACAATTTTTACACCTGTTATCGTATAACAATAGCAATCATTACACCTGTGCACGTATAAATGTATGAATATTTACACCTGTGAGCGTATAACCATAACAATCTTAACACCCGAGAACGCATAACCATAACAATCTGTACAACCGTGATCATATAACCATAACAATCTTTACACCTGTCAACGTATAACCATAACAATCTTTACACCCGTGAACGTATTACCATAACAATTTTTACACCCGTAATCGTATAACAATACCAATCATTACACCTGTGCACGTATAACCGTATGAATATTTACACATGTGAACGTATAACCATAAACAATCTTAACACCCGAGAACGTATAACCATAACATTCTTTACAACCTTAAACATATAACGATAACAATCTTTACACCTGTCAACGTATAACCATAACAATCTTTACTCCCGTAAACGTATAACCATAGCAATCTTAACACCCATGAACGTATAACCAAAATTATCTAAACACCCATGAACGTATAACACTAGCAATCTTTACCCCTGTGAAAGTATAACCATAACAATCTCTACACCCGTGAACGTATAACCATAACAATATTTACACCTGTTCACGTATAACCATATCAATCTTTACACATTTGAACGTATAACCACAACAATCATTACACCCGTGAACGTATAACCATAGCAATCTTTACACATGTGAACGTACTACAATAACAACGTTTACACCCGTGAATGTGTAACCATAACAATATTTCATATGTGTACGTATAACCATAGCAATTTTTACACCTGTGAACGTATAACCATAGCAATCTTTTAACCCGTGAACGTATAACCATAGCAATCTTTACACCCGTGAACCTATAACCATAGCAAGCTTACACCTGTGAACCTATAAGAATATCAATCTTTACACCCGTGAACGTATTACTATAGCAATCTTTACCCCTTTAAACGTATAACAATATCAATCTTTACACCCGTGAACGTATAACCGTATCAATATTTACAACTGTGATCGTATAACCATAACAATATTTACACCCGTGAACGTATAACCATAACAATCTTTACACCTGTGAACGTGTAGCCATAGCAATCTTTACACCCGTGAACGTATAACTATAGCAATCTTTACACCCGTGAACGTATAACCATAGCAATATTTACACCAGTGAACGTATAACCATAACAATATTTAAACCTGTGAACGTATAACCACAACAATATTTACACATGTAAACGTATAACCATAACAATCTTTACACCCGTGAACGTATAACCATAACAGTCTTTACACCCGTGAACGTATAACCATAGCAATATTTTTCTCTTGTGAACGTATTACCATAAAAATCTTTGCATGTATGTACTTTTATATGGTGTTTATTCAACTGATTTTTTTCGTTACTGAAAAATAATTAACGAAGTTTTTCGCGGATGGGGTGTCACTTGTGATTGAATGAATGATTGATTAAATATTTAGAGTGAGTATTATGCCATCAAGGGCTAACAGACGATCAGTTTACCTTACCACATTTTTACTGGGATCCTGGAAGTTTAACTAGTACTCGAGCACACCCATCTGCGCAAGTAACTGATAACTTTCCCATATGAATCAGCGGTGAGAGAAGAATGACAATGAGAAGTAATGTCGTATATCAATTACCACGGAGACTGCGGTCGAGTGGGAATAAGACCTCACGATTCTGGATTGATAGTCTGACGCGTTACCGACTGAGCTAATCGGGCCTGGCGGGTGTCACGATTGATTCAGTCACGAGGGACTCTATCCATTCACTTATAGCGAGCGTCTGATTATTTTTGAGAAACAGTAAACAACAGTGGAAGAAACTATTCATTATATTTCGTATATCAAACTGACATTTTTATTATTACAGGACTATTATTTTCCAACGATCAAAATATTAAACTATTCTCCGTACTTCAAACTAGTTGTTGAACATAAATCGACATGGTGGCTGTATGCACAGACGCATATACCTCGGAGTTAATTTAATGGTGAAATTACTGAAGTACTAAAACATAGTTTTTAAAAGTTAGTGAAGTGTATCATTTATTCAAGATATCTGGCTATTTCATCGTCAGGGAAATGAACGTAATAAATGTGATTAGGTGAACCGTGGTCACAGTTTTTCACAAACGTAAATTTTGACTTTTGTCCACGAGTAGCCGAGTCGATAGCCAGCATAAGGTGACTTCCGGTGACCATGAACGTCGGATCACAATGAACATTTTTTTTTCTAGTAGAAGCTATACTTTTGATAAAATGTGAATTAAGTCCGTCTGGAAATTGAGGAGGCATAATAGATTCCAGTTTCCCATTGGGAATGCTCAACAAAACTGAATAACATAATTTCCTAACGAATTCTACTCGCCCTGACCGTATTGAATGGTTCAACTATACTAAATACGTTGGGTTGTCATGGCCTTTTTGTGTGAAAAAAAACCCCTCATAATATACCATACTTGCGCTTGGACAATGCAACCTCAGGTTGGCGAACCACGTGACATTTTGGTATCGGACGAACAGAGTTATTTTTTTTTCTAAAATAGGTCGCGCTTCACGTTAATATTTTGTTGACTAACTTTCTTAATATCCATAAATATCAACTTAACAAGGTAATTGACCTCTACAAAATGAGTGTTACTCTCTCAGATACATTGGATACTTTTTCCAAAACACGTTGGAAAAGTCGTCCTCGACTTTATATAAATGGCTCAAATAAAATTTCTTAAGTAAACAGAAAATGGCATGCGCAATAAAATATATTCTGTCATAAAGCAGAAGAAAAACATATAGGCCCACATAAAAATTATCTTGATAATTAAACAATACATTATCAAAGCTTATGTTAAAAAAACATATCGTATTCATGCAATATCCTTCTTTTGTAAATGGTCTACGTGCTACATGTCACCTTTATTCAAGTGTAAACACCGTGTTACACGGAAGTGATGATATATCAGACAATGATAGCAGTTTTATGTTTAACAATGTCCAAATTCATATCAAAGACACTAAACGTTTTGATAAATAATAGATCTTATTAAGTTTTAGTATTTACCTCATGGTGGAGCACCTCATTTAAAGTCAGCATTTGCTGCGCATATTTAAACAATGCCCCCCCCCCCCCACCCCCCCATCCCCCTCCAGACCAACTTAATTTTATTTTCTTCTTTTTTTTGTATAGGAATAGGTTTTATTGCCATCTTGATTCTGTTATTTAATGTGTTGTTGGGAAGGGCGGATTTTAATGTTGGATAGCTTGTGGCCCAACCCTTTTGGTATTCCATATATACAAAAAAAAAAAAAGAATTAAATGTGTTTAAAGTAAAATAAGTAAATTGATGGAACAGTAACTAGTATAATTATATCGTATATATAAGTACAGTTATGGCATCGTTGTGGTTTCAGTTTATACACGGAGAAAATTTAATAGCTAACGTTCCTACAAAAATTCTTTTTTTTATTCAGCGTTAGTAAAATGTTTGAGTACAGTTTTTTGATAGATTGTCTAAGTACGTGATGATGTTTCAATGAAAACAACTCTTGTATGCACATAAAACATGGATGTATTTTGCTTTCTGGTCTATTAATAATGATAAATAAATTAATCATGATTCACAAGTATATTTTCCACGTTATTTTCTTCTCAGCTGTGTTTACTTTAGTAATTATATTGGGTGATGTATCGTCTAGTGATGTCTATTGCCTAGTGATGTCAATTGTCTAGTGATGTCTATTGTCTAGTGATGCCTATTGTCTAGTGACGTCTATCGTCTAGTGACGCCTATCGTCTAGTGATGTCTATTGTCTAGTGATGTCTATCGTCTAGTGATGCCTATCGTCTAGTGATGCCTATTGTCTAGTGATGTCTATTGTCTAGTGACGCCTATCGTCTAGTGACGCCTATCGTCTAGTGATGTCTATTGTCTAGTGACGTCTATCGCCTAGTGATGTCTATCGTCTAGTGATGCCTATCGTCTAGTGATGCCTATCGTCTAGTGATGTCTATTGTCTAGTGATGTCTATTGTTTAGTGATGTCTATCGTCTAGTGATGCCTATCGTCTAGTGATGCCTATCGTCTAGTAATGTCTATTGTCTAGTGATGCCTATGACTAGTGATGTCTATCGTCTAGTGATGTCTGTTGTTTAGTGATGTCTATTGTCTAGTGATGACTATCGTCTAATGATGCCTATCGTCTAGTGATGTCTATCGTCTAGTGATGTCTATTGTCTGGTGATGTCTATTGCCTAGTGATGTCTATTGTCTAGTGACGTCTATTGTCTAGTGACGTCTATTGTCTAGTGACGCCTATCGTCTAGTGACTCCATCGTCTAGTGATGTCTATTGTTTAGTGATGTCCTATTGTCTAGTGATGTCTATCGTCTAGTGATGTCTATTGTCTAGTGATGCCTATTGCATAGTGATGTCTTTTGCCTAGTGATGTCTATTGTCTAGTGATGTATATTGTCTAGTGATGCCTATTGTCTAGTGATGTCTATTGTCTAGTAACGCCTTTCGTCTAGTGATGTCTATTGTGTAGTGATGTCTATCGTCTAGTGATGTATATTGTCTAGTGATGTCTATCGTCTAGTGATGTCTATTGCCTAGTGATGTCTATTGTCTAGTGATGTATATTGTCTAGTGATGCCTATTGTCTAGTGACGTCTATTGTCTAGTGATGCCTAGTGTCTAGTGATGTCTATTGTCTAGTGATGTCTCGTCTAGTGATGTATATTGTCTAGTGATGTCTATCGTCTAGTGATGTCTGTTGTCTAGTGATGCCTATTGCATAGTGATGTCTATTGCCTAGTGATGTCTATTGTCTAGTGATGCCTATTGTCTAGTGACGTCTATTGTCTAGTAACGCCTATCGTCTAGTGATGTCTATTGTGTAGTGATGTCCTATTGTCTAGTGATGCCTAGTGTCTAGTGATGTCTATTGTCTAGTGATGTCTATTGTCTAGTGATGTATATTGTCTAGTGATGCCTATTGTCTAGTGACGTCTATTGTCTAGTAACGCCTATCGTCTAGTGATGTCTATTGTGTAGTGATGTCCTATTGTCTAGTGATGCCTAGTGTCTAGTGATGTCTATTGTCTAGTGATGTCTATCGTCTTGTGACGCCTATCGTCTAGTGATGTCTATCGTCTAGTGATGTCTATCGTCTTGTGACGCCTATCGTCTAGTGATGTCTATCGTCTAGTGATGTCTATCGTCTAGTGATGCCTATTGTCTAGTGATGTCTATTGTCTAGTGATGTATATTGTCTAGTGATGTCTATCGTTTAGTGATGTCTATTGTCTAGTGATGCCTATTGTCTAGTGATGCCTATTGTCTAGTGATGCCTATTGTCTAGTGATGCCTATTGTCTAGTGATGTCTATTGTCTAGTGATGTCTATTGTCTAGTGATGTCTATTGTCTAGTGATGTCTATTGTTTAGTGATGTCTATTGTCTAGTGATGCCTATTGTCTAGTGATGCCTATTGTCTAGTGATGTCTATTGTCTAGTGATGTCTATTGTCTAGTGATGTCTATTGTCTAGTGATGTCTATTGTCTAGTGATGCCTATTGTCTAGTGATGTTTATTGTCTAGTGATGCCTGTTGTCTAGTGATGTCTATTGTTTAGTGATGCCTATTGTCTAGTGATGTCTATTGTCTAGTGATGTCTATTGTTTAGTGATGCCTATTGTTTAGTGATGTATATTGTCTAGTGATGTCTATTGTCTAGTGATGCCTGTTGTCTAGTGATGCCTGTTGTCTAGTGATGCCTATTGTCTAGTTATCGACAGTGATTTAAGTACACAAATTGAATTAATGGTCTTTATGCATTTACGGTTTGTACTATTTTTCAGTTGCGCGTCAGGCATTGAAGCTTCTTGATCTCACTGACCAATCACATCACTGTAGTTATTTCCCGCAGTTACCTCCACACCGGCCCGTGGTTAACTCACCGGATCTCGCCATGGTTACCTCCCCGTGGTAACCTCACCGTGGTTACCTCACTGGATCTCCCCGTGGTTACCTCCCCGTTATTATCTGTTCGTGGTTACCTCGCCGTAGTTATCTCCCCATGGTTATCTCCCCGTGATTACCTCCTCATGGTTACCTCTACTAGGTTACCGCACCATAGTTACCCACCCCGGTGGTTACATCCCCGCGGTTACCACATTCTAAGGACTGTGCATTGGCATTTTTTTCATCTGCGATGAGCATCGCGATATTTCAATTTCGAAACGATGCGTATCACGATACGTATTACCTGTGAAAATAAAAGGCGATGCGTATTGCAATATTTAAGTCGCGATGCAATGCGCATCACGATACTGATCTTAATACGCAATCACAATGATCGTTTAATAATAAGGTGTATGTTATAACTATGCTCGTATGCAACCTAAAAGTATTTTTATTAACAGAGAACAACAGAACTTATTACACAGCATAACTGCGAGAGTGGTGAAATAAACATAGTGGGATAGTACCTGATGGGAAGGAGATGCTGTCCGTAATATCCGTCACATGTTAAGTCAGTTTATACCCGAAAATTCGTCTTGCTTTTTTTTAAAATGCGTTCTTTTTTGTTTGTTAGTTTTTATTAGCTTTTTGTTTCATGTTTCACCAAGAATAGAATTGCGATGCACGATATCTAACAATTGAATTGATGCATCGTAGGACTAAAGAATGCATTGCATCGCAATCTATTGGAAGTTTCATTTAACACCTGACACGCATCGGCGGAAAGGCGAATCGCGATCCATCGATGCATCGATGAATCGTTACACCTCTACACACCATGGTTACCTCGACTCCCCGCGGATTCCGCACCATGGTTACCTCCCCGTAGCTACCTCCTCACAGTTACCATGGTTATCTCCCCGTTGTAATCTCACCGTAGGTACCTCTTCGGGGTTACCTCCGCGTGGTAAACCCCCCGTGGTTAACTTGTCATGGTTGCCTCTCAGGGTATGGATGAGTAACTAGAACTGTGTAAATGGGTTTGTCTAGATTTTTTCAAAGATTGCTAAAATGTATAAAATATTGCCTAGGTAGACTGGATCTGTCAAATTTGGACGGGCGTGTTTATTTTATTTTTTATATGGCATAGTTTAATGTTGCGTAGATCTAGTAATATAATGGAATGACCAGTTATACTGATCAAAAGGGATGTTATTAAAACATGCAATTAGTGATGATAATGCCATTTTGTTGAAGTATTCCTAGGTATATTGATAAATCCTTGATATTCTTTAGAAGTTCTGGTACCAATAATAGAAACTGTATGTCAACAATAAATATTGTATTTCTCTCAGGCATACATATGCAAACATGGGGTATGAGAATAAGATAAACATAAATATATACCAGTAATCACAATTGTTATGACAATGGCCGAACTCTTTCTTTTCTTTTCTGTTTGCTGGAGCCACTTTTAAGGGAATACAGTTTTAATTCACAGCAATATGGTTAAAATGGTAAATTTTAGAAATATGTTTTCATCTTGGTGATATGTTCATCTCTTTATGCAGACTGTAGGGGTAAGGGGATTAAACATTAAGTTTTATAACACGGATATGTTGCGTAAAAACAACGAATTTTATCATTATTATCAATTTGGATTCAGTAAGATGTAATTTTATTCGATTTTTTATGTTAATTAATATCGACTGAGAAATAAAAGATCCATGTCCTGGGTGGCAGCACACTCACCCTGTATTTCGAGCGCCGACGCCAGAAGAATGAAACTTCTGAACTTTAAATATAAAACTTATTAAATCAGTTATATTTATGTTACCAATGAAGAGAAAATGTAATAGGGCTTGTGCGTATGCACACAACATTCCAACTTTAACTTGCACTCAAGTTTATATTTAGAACTACTTCTTTATGTAATAGAACTATTTGCATTTGAAATATTGTACACATTTGAACTGACAGTGATTTTTAAACACAGAAAAAATTATCCATGATATAAAATGACAATAGACAATGAAGTTACACAATATAAACTAAAGACTGGTCTTTATGTGGTTTCAGCAATTAATTTAAATTATGTAAACTTTCCATTCAAATCGATTAAAGATTTATTTCATTTTCAATTAACTTGGTGCAAAAAAGTATAAAATGCAGAGTATTGATTTGTGTTTTACAGAGCGCTGTTGCTAATGGGGTGCATGCCCTCAAGAGACAATACATAAATATTCTCGATGTGAATTCTAACGGATGCCATGAAATGAAATGCATGCTTTTTACAAAAATGCACCATATCTATAAATGAAACAATAAATAAATAGGACACATTAATGGAATTGCGCACATATGTCATCTTATCTAGTTTGTGTGTGGGAAGCATTTACGTTTATCGCTTTAACGATTTGTATTTAGCATGCCGCTCCCAGAGATATATAAACACTAGAATTAAATCACTGCTTCTACGGAGACCAGTCTATGATTTTTTGCTAGATTTTTCATCTCCCGTTAGGTACCCTGTACAAAATGAAACAAGTCAGTACAACAAATAACAACGCTGGTTACCACAAGAATAAGGTTTAATCAATTTGTACTACACTAATCAATTTGATTCTTTTATAAGGTGTTGCGAGCGCGTAGTCCAAGGTGGAGCATCAACCACAGGATCGGATGGTCATGGCTTCGATCCCCCGCCAAGGCCATGAGTGGTGTCCTTGAGCAAGACACCTTTTCCCGCTTATGCTTAGTACTGGTTCTTCCTAGGAAGATTCTTCGGGTGTGATTAGTCGGAGTTGTTATAAAATGTTTCACAATCGAAGTTAAATAAGTAAATTAGATCTAAACAATTCGTTATCCGGTTTGATTACAGAAAAAATTCCTTCTGGTGACGTTTATCAGGTGATTTTTTGCAACTTTTTGTTTTTCTAAAACGTGTTTGGCTCAGCTAATCTAATCTTTCTTCTGATTCAAACATTTTATGCAAAATGTGCCATTTTACTCTGCGCATGCATGTCTGACTAGGGGTCCTCCGTGGCCGAGTGGTCTAAGGCGCCGTCTCAAGATCACTAACCTCTCACCGCTATGGTCGTAGGTTCGAGTCCCGCTCGCTCCAAAAACTTTATGTGAGAAAGTTTCCAGTTACTTGCGGAAGGACGGTGGTTCTACTCAGTCTGACTCAGTCTGAGGTCTTCCTCCACCAGTAAAACTGGATATGCCATATATAACCTGAAATGTGTTGAAAATGGCGTTAAACCCCATTCAAAAAAAAAAAAATGTCTGACTGTAAAGAGAACAGCAATAATTCGAAACACCTCGTCGATTATCCGAAGTTGTGGAAACTGGGTAACAGTCAACTGCACGCAGCGGCAAAACCTTTTTCTTGATTTAAATCGCCGGAAATATCCGCCTTTCAACATTCCGATATTTCGAATAAACCGGCAAATTTGGGCAGTTATTGATAAATTGCGGTTGCATTGGCAGTGCTCTGAACCAGACATTTCATAATTGAATATAGCAGACATGGTATTGATTTGAAGCTGAAAGTATTATCAGAATGTACGGCACCTAGCTGTCAAAGGCAGGGACGAAACATAACACCTAGGCACAATAATACAGCTTACATTTATAAAACAGAGCCATATCAACCGCAGCCAAATTGATTATGTTATATTGTGCTATAACAATGTTTCAGTTTGAACAAGAAACAACACACAGTGCGGTGTCGAGACGGTTATTAACCACTGCCTTATTAATAGGTCATACCACAGGCAATCTGTGTCAAGGTCACTTTCCTCTCATCACTGAGGTCGATGGCCTGAGCTCATCTCGGTTTAAATATCATGTGAGAAAACGTGTCCGTGCACGGCAGAATGGTGGTTCTACATAATATGAAGTTGACGCTTTCTTTCGATAAAATTGGTTGCCAACGTTTTAAACAAGAGGGCCCAAATCGCCCAGGAGGCAGAGGCGACAGTGCCAACGGAAAGCGATTTTTAATAATGCAAGGTTCATAACTCATACAAATTAATTTTGTCAAATTAGTTATTATAGATATATATCTACTGTGTGTGTTGTCTTAAGGTCTTAGACAAACTACAGGTGCTAGATGAACATAACGTAGAACAACGTAATGGCCACTACTCCAACATTTATCCAATGTGACACGTTAACCTGTCCAAGATATCATTGTTATACAACTCCTTTGCACGTTTGATGATAACTGCATACATGTGCTAGATGTACTTTTAAACAATACAGGGTCATAACTCAAACAATAGTTGTCCGAGTTATCCAGCTGAAAATCATGTCCAAAATAATTAGGACTATTGTTTAAAAAGAGTCTCGTTTATTTCGGGAGTGAACTCACACCCATTGCGTAAATGTGTGAATCTTACGGCAAAATAAATCTCACACAGTAAATTTTACATCAAACCACTAATCTTTACTTTGAAATTAGCTCTCGAAGCGTAAACATCATATAGAATAAAAAAAAACTCCCACCATCCCAGTTAGGGCTATGGTTTTATTTAATATGTTTAAGGTATAAATAAGATACAGTGGATATTATTGACCAAATTAGAGTAATAGAAAATCAAGTAAAGTATTAAGTCTAAAAATGATGGATCTGACTATTATCTGCTGTTGTTTCTGGGATCTGACTATTATCTGCTGTTGTTTCTGGAATCTGACTATTATCTGCTGTTGTTTCTGGGATCTGACTATTATCTGCTGTTGTTTCTGGGATACTCACTCGCTGTGTTTATATATTTACAGATGTGCCGAGTTGATGGGGTAAATATGCTGATTTGCCAAATAATTTTGCCAATGAGATGTAGCATCAGAGGGAGGAGGAAAGACATTAATATTGAATGCAAGTGGGGATTTTCAAAGCTGATATGTGCTGAACTGATAAGGTAAAGATACTGATTTGCCAAAATTTTCACTAAGGAGATGTAGCATCACAGGAAGGAGTAAAGTCATTACTATGTTTAACTACAAAGACATTGAATACAAGTGGAGATAAAACAATGACGAAGTTGCCATTTACTTTTACAGTTGTCTAATTCAATGAATATGACTTTGCATGTGTCAACTGGATAAAGAGACATTTAAAATGGTATAAAGAGGGACAACAACAACAGTTGAAGAACTACATTGTTCTTTCACATATCACTGGTGGCAGGAAAATTCCAGTCAGGAACATGATTCCCATGTGCTCATTTTAGGCTAAAGTGTTTATATCAAGTTATACAGCTTTGTATTTGTGCTGATGCGTAATTTCCATCATCCGGTGCATAGCTCAGCTGTTTTATTTGTGTTAGTCGAGCAGTTCGATGCAACATTGCGTAAACCACCTGGGTACCATCGTACTGCTCGAGTCCTTTCGGGGGTTTCCTGTCATTTAAGTGATCAAACGCCATTATCATTCTATTGTGGAATTATGAAGTTTTACTGAGAATTTAAGAATATTATTAAATTTTCAATTGATTTGATTTAGTGTTGTTTTATTGATTTAAGTTTGTTGGAATGTCTAGCGTCAATTTATGCAATGAGAAACTAGAGACGATCATTTAGCCAGCACTCAAGCATACTCATCTCTGCAAGTTACTGGTGGCTTTCCCATTTGAATTAACAGTGGGAGATGATTGACAATGGGACGCATGTCGCATATCAGTCATAACTGAGACTGTGGCTGACTAGGGGTTTGAACTCGTTGTCCAGGGATTGCAACATGAGACTGGCTGTGGTAACCGTGCAGGTAATATTGATTTGAGTCATCTTGGCGAATTTAAAATATTCAAGATATTTGGTTACATAATGTATTAACTTGGTTAAGATCAAAATTGCGAGTATCATTTGACGATGCTCTAAATGAAGTTTATAATGTTTTGGTTGATAACATGAACCTTCAACAGTTTTAACTGTCAATCTTTTAATGGCGTGGCGTAAGTGCAGTGGATAGGTAGTTGACCGCTCATACTCGCGGTTGGAGGTTCGATTGAAGACTCGATGCCTTTTTCTCATAAATTCGTTTAACCCCCAGCTCGACCTGTTGCCTCTAAACAAGCAACATTCCGTACTGGTTCTACCCAGGAAACGGACTATTGCTTAGCATTATATAATTTCCAATACCAGCGCCGTTATGGATATACAATCAACAATACATTAACAATATATTAACATCGCGTATTACAGTTTAAAAACGTTCTTAAAACAATTCTTTAAACTTTCATAGTATTTGGCTGTTCGCGAGATTTCAGGTTAAAAGTTCAAAACACACAAATTTCTTTGTATCTAAACCATAATATACATTTCAAGCGGGGCAGTAGTGTAGTGGATAGAGGATGATTTAAGAGGATTAGAGGAACTCCATTAAACTGCGTGGAATCCTATCTTACTGAAAGAACAGTGAAAGTGATCATTGATAATGTGTCACAGAGCACCTGAAATTTGGTGTTCCACAAGGCTCCTGTGCAGGTCCTGTCATCTTTACCATGTATATTGCTGCTCTGAAAAAGGTTGTGCAGAATAACCTTACTGAACTCTATGGTTATGCGGATGACCATAAAATCGCTTTCAGAATTCAGGCTGCAAAACGAGGCAATTGTTCTTCAATAGCTTAGTGATTGTTTAAAGGATGTTATCATGTGATTGACAAAGTTCAAGTTGAAAATGTATAACTCTAAAACTGAAAGTATTATGTATGGGACTAAGCGTCAGTTAACAAAGATTAACATCTCTCGTGCAAATGTTGATGGATGTGAAGTAAAGTGTGTTATATTGGAGTATATATAGAGAATACTTTAAATTTTGACCTTCACATTTGAAAGAAATGTCAGACTGCACATGCCCAGCTTAGAAAGGTATTCACAAACACCTTACACAAAAGTCAACAGATATCTTAGTGCATGAACTTATTCATTCACACATTGACTTCTGCAATGGAATTTTCACTTATATACCTGCCTATCAGATTGAGGGACTTCAAAAAATCAAAAAATCAAAAATCGTGCAGCCAGGGTTGTCACAGGTGCTCTGTATGACTAACCTAGTAGTGAAATTCTAAAGTCTCTCCGCTTGCTGCCTGTAAGGGCAAAAATCATGTACAAAATACTGGTTCTTGTCTTTCGAATTGTGCAGGGAACAGCTCTATCTTATTTGAAGGATTTGCTCAATCGTGTTCAGGGAAAAAACAGATTAAGATCATCTGATGAAATTAACTTTATAGTGCCAAGAACAAGAATGAAAATGGCAGACAGATTATTTACTGTAGTTGGCCCAAAGTGGTGGAATGGACTTCCAAAAGATCTCAGATGTGTAACCAGTGAAAGTATATTTAGGCAAAAACTGAAAACTCATTTGTTTAATAATATGTTTTATAACTAAATGATATGACTGAAGTTTTTATGTGCATAATTACTGTTGGACTGTGTATATAATTTTATGCAACCGTGTGAAGCGCAGCTGAGTATTGTGATTACGATACATGTTTGCGCTATACAAATGTATTTGTATTTGTATAGAGTGTTGGCCGCTAGAAGTTACAGGCTCGATCCCCATCGCAACCCGATGCCTCTCAAAGAACAACACCCAGTACCGGTTCTTCCGAGGATCGGTAATTCCGCTTATTCCTTTATTTCCATTATGTACGATTGTTGTAAAGTTGTTTCAGTTCTATTGGCCAATGGACAAACAGGCTTATGTCATGGTAATGTATCCTTTCATCCGTCGTTAGAGATAGATCTATAGATTTATTTGGTATCACAGATATACAAATATGGTTAAAAATCAACATGATGCATAATTAAAACAAAACACACACACATGAAGTTATGAACCATGCCATACTGTTTTATTTTTTTTCAACCTAAGCAATTCTATAGCAAAACAGTTTATTATAATAAAAACACACCAGTGCCGTGTTGTTTCTTCAACTATACCGAATATACTAATAAGAAGACGATTCAAAACGCCGAGTCGAGTATTCGGCGAAACCCAATTACCGACCAGTTGCCTGTTTGGAGTCGATTGTTTTAAATCGCTGATATATATTTATTAAACAAAACAATTTAGTAGAAAAACAGTTTATAACTCTAAAATATATACAAGCCCCACATTGTTACTTCAATATTATGAGATTATTCACCAGAAGGTGAATTAAAATATCAAGTTGAAGATTCGGACGAGTCGTCAACCTCAACCCAGTTGCCAGTTTAGGATTCGGGTTTCCTTTAAATCGCTGATTATTATTTATTAAACAAACTGTTCAGTATAAAAACTTTTTATAACTTTAAAAAAGCACCAGTCCCATAACAAACAAAATAATTCAATAGAAGAACAGTTTATAACTATAATATACCACCAGTGCCGCGTTGTACAATGAGGTTTTTAAATCAGAAGGTGCTCACAATTTCCAGTTGATCACCAACTACCAACCAGTTACCAGTTGACGATATTTTAATCGCTGTTTTATTTGTTTAAGAAAGTAATTCAACAGAGAAACAGGTAACAATAAAACATACCAGTGTCGTGTTGTTCCTTCAACACTATGAGTATACTGACCCCAAGGCGATTCCAAACTTCCGGCTGTATCCCCAACTACCAACCAGCGACAGTTGGGCATTCGGATTTCAAATGTTGAACATCAGTTTTCGACAAATTAAATTTTTAAACGTATAAATATGAGTGAAATATGCACATTAAATCGTGATTATAATAACGAATGCGAATCCCCAACTGACAATTGGTCGGTAGTTGGTTATTCAAACAGCCAAACTGCCTACTAATTTACACTCATTGCACACGACGTTAGTCTTTTCTTCGCCGCCAAGTCATAAACTGAAACGGTGTACCGATATCACCAGACAATTATCCTTCAGGTGCCGTATTATCCACACCTTCTTTATATAACATATGCAGATGAGCAAATGGATACATTGTATAAAACAATACTTAGTGATGGTATACGCAGATGTATGTACTCAATGTCTTGATAGACATCAGACACGCAGGAGAGTAACTATTAATTGGACGACGGGGAAGATACGAATGCAAGTATCTTGAATTCGGAGGAACTCGCCAAGTTATTGGACCTGGAACGAGAACTTGCGTTAGAAACATATTAAACTAATCTGTCCAATTTGATTATCAGACGAGACTACGGCACTGAGTTAGATTTCAAGTGCGTAATACCATATACAATATCCATCAAGTCGCAAAGGGAATAATACTCTTTATCGCTACGTCCCGCAATACTTTCCGGTTTAAACGATAGCGCCATTTCCACTTCCAGTCATAAACCGCCAAATGTGTTCTATTACATTACCATCGCCTAAATTGATGTTTGACACTATGCATTGTTTGTAATCTTTATTTGCGCGCTTACCGATATCCTTTATGTATTTTCACGGATCTATGTGAACAGTGCCTAATAAAAGGGTAATAAAAGCGACCAAGAAAATCAAAGTACTTGAAGTACTGAAACCTTGAAAACAATGGTCAAGTAGAAATGTATAATAAAGTTTGTTATTTGGAAAAAAGAATACGAAAAAGTAAGTATGTAATCAAAGAAACAATAAAAAACTAGAAAGTACCGAAAATATAGTTTTATAATAGCTGATATTTATCCGTCCAAACTGTATCAGAATACTAGGCGAAACTCAACTTTAGATCTTTTTTCAGCTGTAGAATTTTATGGACGTCCTTTGGTTTTGAAAGTTGTTACTATAGAAAACAATAAATATAGGCAAAAATTGCCCAGGTAAAAATGAGCCGCTTAAAGATATTGCTGCAATTCAAGTGGTGGGGTGGGGTGGAGGTGGGGTGGGTGTTAGTAAAATATAAAAATACCTAATGATGCACGTTACTGTCGTAAGCGTTTTTTTTATCTTCCAGTAACTAAGAATGAGCCCCGTGGTCCCAACGGAAACAGAAAAAGAGAAATGATAATTAAGTATTCAATTAAAGCACAGTGCGAGTTTTCTTTAAAATATAAAGTACACTTGTTGGTTTTATTATACAATTTCGTTTTTGTCGCAGACGCTAATTTACATTACGTTGTTTCTGTTCACTCTTGCAATGTCAATTATATTTACGACATTCGATTTGCTGCGTCTAGGCGACTACTTTGAACTAAACAAGAAACAGCACTACATTGACATCGCTGATGCGCTCATGTCCATACAAATAAGGCAGAAACAAATCAATTTCATCTAATTTTTGTTTTCAGTTTAACAGTGCATTAGAATAATGAAAGTTAGGAAGCAGCCTAACGAGTCGTAAGGTGTGCTGTTTGGCTTAGCGTTAAAACAATCATCCAGTACATAATAGAAACGTTCCCTTAATGTGTTATTACATTATAGAAATGAGAGACGACAAACATTTAGTTATATAGACATTAAAGTGACATAAATTATACATTCATGAAGGCGACATCAATTATACACTCAGGAAAGCGACATAAGTTATACATACATTAAGGCGACGTATATTATTCATACATTATGACACCAAATACATTAAACATATGTTGGCGACATACATGAAGGTAAGATACTTTATATATACATGAATATGAGATACTTTATGCATACATAGAGTTGAGATACGTTATACATACATGAAGGTGAGATACTTTATACATACATGAAGGTAAGATACTTTATACATACATGAAGGTTAGATACTTTATACATACATGAATGTAAGATACTTTATATATACACGAATATGAGATACTTTATACATACATAGAGTTGAGATACGTTATACATACATGAAGGTGAGATACGTTTTACATACATGAAGGTAAGATACTTTATAAATACATGAAGGTGCGATATTTTATATATACATGCAAGAAGGTGAGGTTCGTTATACATACATGAAGATAGGATACTTTATACATACATGAAGGTAAGATATATTATACATACATTAATGTGAGATACGTTATACATACATGAAGGTGAGATACTTTATACATACATGAAGGTGAGATACTTTATACATACATGAAGGTGAGGTACATTATACATTCATGGAGGTGAGGTACGTTATACATAAATGAAAGTGAGATACTTTTTACATACATGAAGGTGAGATACGTTATATATACATGCAGGTGAGATACGTTATACATACATGCAGGTGAGATACTTTATAAATATATGAAGGTGAGATACTTTATACATACATGAAGGTGAGATACGTTTTACATAATTGAAGGTAAGATACTTTATAAATACATGAAGGTGCGATATTTTATATATACATGTAAGAAGGTGAGATACGTTATACATACATGAAGATGGGATACTTTATACATACATGAAGGTAAGATATATTTTACATACATGCATGTGAGATACGTTATACATACATGAAGGTGAGATACTTTATACATACATGAAGGTGAGATACTTTATACATACATGAAGGTCAGGTACGTTATACATACATGGAGGTGAGGTACGTTATACATAAATGAAAGTGAGATACTTTTTATTGACATTAATGCGAGATCCATTATACAGACATGAAGCCGAAATACATTAAACACACGTTTAGATCATTATCATTACCCTTTGATAATTTAAAACAATATGCAGTATATATACATAAAAGTGTCATACATTATACAAACATTAGCATGGCATACAATATACAAACATAAAGGCGATATCCATTATGCATACATTAACGTGGCATACATTATACAAACATTAAGGCGATATCCATTATACATTTATTAACGTGGCATACATTATACAAACATTAAGGCGATATTCATTATACATACATTAACGCTGCATACATCATACAAACATTAAGGCGATATTCATTATACATACATTTACGTGGCATACATCATACAAACATTAAGGCGATATTCATTATACATACATTAACGTGGCATACATCATACAAACATTAAGGCGATATGCATTATACATACCTTAACGTGGCATACATCATACAAACATTAAGGCAATATTCATTATACATACCTTAACGTGGCATACATCATACAAACATTAAGGCGATATTCATTATACATACCTTAACGTGGCATACATCATACAAACATTAAGGCCATATTCATTATACATACATTAACGTGGCATACATCATACAAACATTAAGGCGATATTCAGTATACATACATTAACGTGGCATACATCATACAAACATTAAGGCGATATTCATTATACATACATTAACGTGGCGTACATTATACAAACATTAAGGCGATATTCATTATACATACCTTACGGCGACATGCATTATACAAACATTAAGGCGATATACGCCGACATACATTATACAAACATTAAGGCGACATGCATTACACATACATTAACGTGGCGTACATTATAGAAACATTAAGGCGATATTCATTATACATACCTTACGGCGACATACAGTATACAAACATTAAGGCGACATACATTATACATACCTCAAGGCGACATATATTATACATATTCGTACATTAAGGTGACATATATTATATATTCATATAAGCAACATACATGTAACAAAATATGTGTGTTTACGTGGCCTGAATTATCAGTGTCAGCTAATAACAACCCTTGTACATTGTATAGACGTATATCGGTCAAGTAGCGTAGGGTTGTAAAACGCATCACCAGAAAGAGAGGGATAACACATTTTAAGATATTTTTACATATATATGGTTAAAGAATAAGTCATTTTCACGTTTATTCATAAAAAATCCGTTGAGTAATGAGTATTTTAGGAGAACGTAAGGGGATTTATTATTGTAAAACTAATCAAATTTTACCTTTAGCCTGTTTTGTACATGATTGTTGTATCGTCCGACGTCGGATTATAATTTAATTCATGATTTTCCTGAGATTAACATATGGTATGTGGATATCTTGTATAAATAACAAGTAGAAGCTTAGAGTCTTTGTCAGTGAGCAAATTACATCATTGCGGATCGTTGTGGCAGAGTTTCCCACTAAAACTGACCATTACATGCGGTATTTTGGGTGAGTACATTTTATATTATGTTTTCTAGAAGTTTAGTAAGTTAAATGTCCGATAGCTATATTTCGACAGAAGCATATCTTAGTAAATTTTTGTGTAACTTGTTTATATACAGTCAGACCAGAATGTGGTGAATAGAATTTCATATTCGTAGTATCGAGAGTTGTTTAAAAGGCCGAGGAATCAGAGAATGTATTTTGAAATGTGTATATTGTGTTTCTAATGAAGTATTGTAAAGCGGCATTTTGAAGTGTAACATATGTACTTAAATTGTGTTAAGTTTATTCTGTGTTTTTGCTAAGCAAATAGACCTTGTCCGTCAATATCTATATTGTATAACGTGAACATATATAGACATGTATTTACCACGAGAATTAATGACGATGCTAAGAAATGAATGCTATTATATACTGATAAAACTACCATGGAATGTGATAGATGGTAAGAAATGAATGAATGTACTGGTTATGATATATATATTGAAACTACCATGAAATAATTAGATGGTAAGTGATAAACGTAATACTATTGCATATTGAGTAAATAGTAAATCTGAGTTTATATATCTATTTGTAGCCGTTTTATTGACGTATGTGCGACGTAAGTCACACGCAGGACGTTATCGACGTAACAGGAGTCAGCCGGTGGTAGTACCGTCATAGGACGCGCAACCAACAGATCGTCGGATTGGAGTCGGCATTCGTAGCTCATTACTACACATTACAGAGGAAATAAACCCTGTGAATACATCCATCGCCGAAAGGGACGATTGGAGATATACCTTTGCATCTAGACGCGACGTGGAGTTTTAATAAATATAAAACTTATTTAAATAATTCAATAATATTGCAGAGCAGTTTGTATTGCGACATCAGTGATATATATAATAGTAAATAACAGTTTGTATCGCGACATCAGTGATATATAATAGTAAATAACAGTTTGTATCGCGACATCACTGATATATAATAGTAAATAGCAGTTTGTAGCGCGACATGAATTAGACAAAAGCTGATTGAAGTGAACAATATCAACACGATTATATCTTAGAACATTTACTTTATTAGACCAGTATTTTTGTTCATGTTGAGTAAATCTTGTTGATTTGTATATATTGTATAATTGTATATTCATAATTTTATTTTGCGTACATTATACATACATTAAGGCCACATACATTATACATACATTAAGGCGACATACATTATACATACATTAATGCGACACATATTATACAGTCACTCAAGCAACATTCAGTAGTAGTCATACATTATACACACATAAAGGCGACATACCTTATACATACTCGTACATTAATACAACATACATCAAGGCGATATGCATTATACATACATTAAAGCGACACACATTATACATACTCATACATTAATGCAACATACATTATACATACATCAAGGCGATATGCATTATGCATACCTTAAAGCGACACACATTATACATACTCGTACATTAATGCAACATACATTATACAGTCACTCAAGCAACATACAGTTGTATATAGTCATTCAAGCAACATACATTAGACACACATTAACGCGACATACATTTTACACACAGTGATGCGACATGCACTATATATACATTAAGGCGACAAGTATTATATATGCAGTAAGGCGACATGCATCATACATACATTAAGGCGATATATATTATACATACTTCAAGGCGACATATATTATACATACTCGTACATTAATGCGACATGCATCATACAGTCATTCAAGCAACACATTAAGACAACATACACCAGTAAGGTACAGACATTATGCAGACATTATGCAAAATTTCCTGTACGTTGGGAAACCAAGTTTAAGCGTAGCATGGATTTATTAACGTGTAATATGACGAGAAGATGTCATACAAGTGACCTTCCTTTATGAACATATTTTGCTTTTCCCTGTAGTCAGGACTGCCGGCTCGTTGTTCATTTGATAAGTTCGTCTGAATATTCTCAAATACCTGAACAATCCATTTGTCTTCAATTTTTCAATTAAGCACGTATGTCTGGAAACATGCAAAAGTGCACAAATTTGTCTCACATCATTATCCAATTATCTTAAAAAGAAAATAAGTAATTTATCTTAATGCATGCCTTAAACTCAATTTAGAAGAGAACATTTTCAACAATACGAAAATTGATATTGTTTGTAAATCGTTTTAAATCTCAATGTAATATATCATTAATATACTATTACAATATCTATTACGGGTTATGGTCAAGTAGTTACAAAAACTAAGTGAAACATTGAGTAAGTGCACACACGATAACACATGTTACTCTTATCCGACCAATTTGATTAGCTACGTGCGTAATATAATATATAAATATCTACCGGGTAACTTGGGAATTAAGTGAAGTACGTCACGCAATAATGTCAGATTTTTAACGATTCCGATAATGTTATTTCCTATTCAAGTCGTTCACCGTCCAATACGATATACATCCGATTCGTCTAAATCAATAGTTGACACGATTTATTTTTCACGGTTGCTGGCGAAGAACTTTTATAAAGTAGTGAGTTGTTTACCGAATTTCTATTCGTATTTCCATCGATCGATGTAAGCGCATGAAGTAAACAACTTGATTGTATCACACAAAGCCTAGACAAAAAAGTTTACACTGACTGCAGGAGCAAAGGTTTAGATGCTATTTTGAAAGCCGTTGCAATATACTCAGTTTGCTGCGTTGTCGGAATGTCTAGACGTTCGGATACCATTAAAACTAGGGACAAACTGAAATGCAGCACAATAGAACATTTTGTTGATCGATGTAAATTAGACAAAACAATTGGATTTGTTTGAAACTTACTTCATATCCAACCAACCTATATAAAAGTAATAAAACATAGATATCACATGGTGCTGGGTGCCACTCTTATACTACATAAATTTCACGTTAGTGTTTATCAGCACTGTAACACTGAACTAACATGTTGCGGACACAAGAGAAACAATCACAATAAATACATATATACACTCACAGATATAGCAATGCAAGACCGAATTAACATGCTGCGAACACGAGAGACACTATCACAATGCATATTTATATATACACACACATATAAAGAACTACAATACTGAATTAACATGCTGCAGACACAAGAGACACTTTCACATATATACATATATACATACGAATATAGCAATGCAAGGCCGAATTAACATGCTGCGGACACGAGAGACACTATCACAATGCATATATATATATACACATATATAGAACTACAATACTGAATTAACATGCTGCAGACACAAGAGACACTACCACAATACATACATATATACACACAGATATAGCAATGTTGCAGACACAAGAGACACAATCACAATACAAACATACACACACACACACAGAACTAGCAATACTGAATTAATATACTGCAGACACAAGAGACACAATCACAATACATATATATATATATTCACACAGAACTAGCAATGCAAGACTGAATTAACATGCAGCAAATACGAGAGATACTATAACAAAGCATACATATATACACACAGATGTAGAACTACAAGACTGAATTAACATGCTGCAGACACAGGATACATACATATATACACACAGATGTAGAACTGCAAGACTGAATTAACATTCTGCAGACACAAGAGACAAAAATCACAATTCATACATATATACACACAGACGTAAATCTGCAAGACTGAATTAACATGCTTCAGACACAAAAGACACTTTCACAATGCATACATATATTCTCACAGAACTAGCAATGCAAGACTGAATTTACATGCTGCGGACTCGAGAGACACTATCACAATGCATACATATATACACACAGATGCAGAACTTCAAAACTAAGTTAACATGCTGCAGACACAAGAAACACTATCACAACACATACATATATACACTCAGAAATAGAACTACAAGACTGAATAAACATTCTGCAGACACAAGAGACACAATCACAATACATACATATACACACAGATGTAGAACTGCAAGACTGAATTAACATGCTGCAGACACAAGAGACGCTATCACAATGCATACATATATAAACACAGATGTAGAACTGCAAGACTGAATTAACATGCTGCAGACACAAGAGACGCTATCACAATGCATACATATATAAACACAGATGTAGAACTGCAAGACTGAATTAACATGCTACTGAAACAAGAGACACAATCACAATACATACATATATACACACAGATATCAAACTGCAAGACTGAATTAACATGCTGCAGACACAAAATACACTATCAGAATGCGTATATATATACACACAGATGTCAACTGCAAGACTGAATTAACATGCAGCGAACACAAGAGACACTATCACAATGCATACATATATACACACAGATGTAGAACTGCAAGAATGAATTAACATGCTTCAGACACAAGAGACGCTATCACAATGCATACATATATACATACAGATGTAGAACTGCAAGACTGAATTAACATGCTGCAGACACAAGAGACGCTATCACAATACATACACATATACACACAGATGTAGAACTGCAAGACTGAATTAACATGCTGCAGACACAAGAGACGCTATCACAAAGCATACACATATACACACAGATATAGAACAGCAAGACTGAATTAACATGTTGCAGGCACAAGAGACGCTATCACAAAGCATACACATACACACACAGATGTAGAACTGCAAGACTGAATTAACATGCTGCAGACACAAGAGACACAATCACAATCCATACACATACACACACAGATGTAGAACTGCAAGACTGAATTAACATGCTGCAGACACAAGAGACACAATCACAATACATACACATACACACACAGATGTAGAACTGCAAGACTGAATAAACATGCTGCAGAGACAAGAGACACAATCACAATGCATACACATACACACACAGATGTAGAACTGCAAGACTGAATTAACATGCTGCAGACACAACAGACACAATCACAATGCATACACATACACACACAGATGTAGAACTGCAAGACTGAATACACATGCTGCAGACACAAGAGACACTATCACAATACATACACATACACACACAGATGTAGAACTGCAAGACTGAATACACATGCTGCAGACACAAGAGACACTATCACAATACATACACATACACACACAGATGTAGAACTGCAAGACTGAATTAACATGCTGCAGACACAAGAGACACAATCACAATCCATACACATACACACACAGATGTAGAACTGCAAGACTGAATTAACATGCTGCAGACACAAGAGACACAATCACAATACATACACATACACACACAGATGTAGAACTGCAAGACTGAATAAACATGCTGCAGAGACAAGAGACACAATCACAATGCATACACATACACACACAGATGTAGAACTGCAAGACTGAATTAACATGCTGCAGACACAACAGACACAATCACAATGCATACACATACACACACAGATGTAGAACTGCAAGACTGAATACACATGCTGCAGACACAAGAGACACTATCACAATACATACACATACACACACAGATGTAGAACTGCAAGACTGAATACACATGCTGCAGACACAAGAGACACTATCACAATACATACACATACACACACAGATGTAGAACTGCAAGACTGAATACACATGCTGCAGAGACAAGCGACACAATCACAATGCATACACATACACACACAGATGTAGAACTGCAAGACTGAATTAACATGCTGCAGACACAACAGACACAATCACAATGCATACATATACACACACAGATGTAGAACTGCAAGACTGAATTAACATGCTGCAGACACAAGAGACACTATCACAATACATACATATACACACACAGATATCAAACTGCAAGATTAAATGAGCATGTTTCAGATACAAGAGACACAATCACAATGCATACATATACACACAGATGTAGAACTGCAAGACTGAATTAACATGCTGCAGACACAAGAGACACAATCACAATGCATACATATACACACAGATGTAGAACTGCAAGACTGAATTAACATGCTGCAGACACAAGAGACAATATCACAATACATTCACATACACACACAGATGTAGAACTGCAAGACTGAATTAACATGCTGCAGACACAAGAGACAATATCACAATACATTCACATACACACACAGATGTAGAACTGCAGGACTGAATTAACATGCTGCAGACACAAGAGACACAATCACAATGCATACACATACACACACAGATGTAGAACTGCAAGACTGAATTAACATGCTGCAAACACAAGAGACACAATCACAATGCATGCATATATACACACAGATGTAGAACTGCAAGAATGAATTAACATGCTGCAGACACAAGAGACACAATCACAATGCATACATATACACACACAGATGTAGAACTGCAAGACTGAATTAACATGCTGCAGACACAAGAGACAATATCACAATACATACATACACACACACAGATGTAGAACTGCAAGACTGAATTAACATGCTGCAGACACAAGAGACAATATCACAATACATACACATACACACACAGATGTAGAACTGCAAGACTGAATTAACATGCTGCAGACACAAGAGACACAATCACAATGCATGCATATACACACACAGATGTAGAACTGCAAGACTGAATTAACATGCTGCAAACACAAGAGACACAATCACAATGCATGCATATATACACACAGATGTAAAACTGCAAGACTGAATTAACATGCTGCAGGCACAAGAGACACAATCACAATGCATACATATATACACACAGATGTAGAACTGCAAGACTGAATTAACATGCTGCAGACACAAGAGACACTATCACAATACATACATACACACACACAGATATCAAACTGCAAGATTGAATGAACATGCTGCAGACACAAGAGACACTATCACAATGCATACACATACACACACAGATGTAGAACTGCAAGACTGAATTAACATGCTGCAGACACAAGTGACACAATCACAATGCATGCATATATACACACAGATGTAGAACTGCAGGAGTGAATTAACATGCTGCAGACACAAGAGACACTATCACAATACATACAAACACACACACAGATGTAGAACTGCAGGAGTGAATTAACATGCTGCAGACACAAGAGACACTATCACAATACATACAAACACACACACAGATGTAGAACTGCAGGACTGAATTAACATGGTGCAGACACAAGAGACACTATCACAATACATACAAACACACACACACAGATGTAGAACTGCAGGAGTGAATTAACATGCTGCAGACACAAGAGACAATATCACAATACATACAAACACACACACAGATGTAGAACTGCAGGAGTGAATTAACATGCTGCAGACACAAGAGACACTATCACAATACATACAAACACACACACAGATGTAGAACTGCAGGACTGAATTAACATGCTGCAGACACAAGAGACACTATCACAATACATACAAACACACACACACAGATGTAGAACTGCAGGACTGAATTAACATGCTGCGGACACAGGAGACACTATCACAATACATACAAACACACACACAGATGTAGAACTGCAGGACTGAATTAACATGCTGCAGACACAAGAGACACTATCACAATACATACAAACACACACACAGATGTAGAACTGCAGGACTGAATGAACATGCTGCAGACACAAGAGACACTATCACAATACACACACACACACACACACACACACACACACACACACACACACACACACACACACACACATATTGAACTGAAAGACTGAATTAACATGCTGCAGACACAAGAGACACAATCGTAATACATACGTATATACACACATATATAGAACTGCTGGACTGAATTAACATGCTGCGGACACAAGAGACACTATCACAATACATACACACACACACACAGATGTAGAACTGCACGACTGAATTAACATGCTGCAGACACAAGAGACACTATCACAATACATACAAACACACACAGAGATGTAGAACTGTAGGAGTGAATTAACATGCTGCAGACACAAGAGACACTATCACAATACATACAAACACACACACAGATGTAGAACTGCAGGACTGAATTAACATGCTGCGGACACAGGAGACACTATCACAATTCATACACACATACACACAGATGTAGAACTGCAGGACTGAATTAACATGCTGCAGACACAAGAGACACTATCACAATACATACAAACACACACACAGATGTAGAACTGCAGGACTGAATTAACATGCTGCGGACACAGGAGACACTATCACAATACATACATACACACAAACAGATGTAGAACTGCAGGACTGCATTTACATGCTGCGGACACAGGAGACACTATCACAATACACACACACACACACACACACACACACACACACACACACACACATGTAGAACTGCCAGACTGAATTAACATGCTGCGGACACAAGAGACACTATCACAATACATACATACACACAAACAGATGTAGAACTGCAGGACTGAATTTACATGCTGCGGACACAGGAGACACTATCACAATACATACACACACACACACACACACACAGATGTAGAACTGCACGACTGAATTAACATGCTGCGGACACAGGAGACACTATCACAATACATACAAACACACACACAGATGTAGAACTGCAGGACTGAATTAACATGCTGCGGATACAGGAGACACTATCACAATACATACATACACACAAACAGATGTAGAACTGCAGGACTGAATTTACATGCTGCGGACACAGGAGACACTATCACAATACATACACACACACACACAGATGTAGAACTGCACGACTGAATTAACATGCTGCGGACACAGGAGACACTATCACAATACATACATACACACAAACAGATGTAGAACTGCAGGACTGAATTTACATGCTGCGGACACAGGAGACACTATCACAATACATACACACACACACACACACACACACACAGATGTAGAACTGCACGACTGAATTAACATGCTGCGGACACAGGAGACACTATCACAATACATACACACACACACACACACACACACAGATGTAGAACTGCAGGACTGAATTAACATGCTGCAGACACAGGAGACACTATCACAATATATATATATATATATATACATACATTAATATAGAACCGAATTAACATGTTGTTGACACAAGCGACAACGGCGAAATAAATGAATATATATACATACTAAGATATAGTACAATATGACCCCTCAAGATACTCTGAAGCTCATTTCATATAACTTTGTAACGTGGCATATCCCGACGTATTATTTATCACTGACTGTCGGCGATATTGACGACCGCATCTAATGTAGGTTTCCTGGTACTCAAGTCAAATCTCAAAAGCGGTTTTAGAACCCCAGGCCATGTGCCGGAGTGTACCTTCTGTGGTTAGGATCTATGAGTCTATTTTGACATATACCAAAGGTTGGTGACAAACCACAAGAATTTTGCTTTGCACAGCGGTTCATACTTCAAAGAATGACTTTCATCTGAACTTGACTTTGTATTAAAAACGTCAATCTCCTCCGTACTTCGTTATATGTAAGTTTTGAATTGTCAAATTTAATATTAAATGTTGGTGTACAATATTGAAATTTTGCATGCATATAGTTTAAAAATGGAAATGTATTCATGCCAAGTCTTGTTGTAATTGAAACACTAAAATGTATATTTCTAAATGCGTCCTATTACTTTTGGGACATACCTCGTATACTTTAAACTGCAAACATGATTTAACATACTGCGACACAAGAAACAATAGCACAATATCAAATAAATACATATACAGACAAAGATATAGAACTGTAATAATACGGAACCAAAATACATACAAATATTATTGGCAAAATTACAAAACGATGTAGTAAAAGTAAAATTGAGCAATGTTGTAAACCAATTTGATACAATAGAAACAATATCTGGAGTTTCAAAAGTATTTATTGAGGAAAAGGTTAATGGTGCATCCATAAAATACAGGTGATCGCCAAAACGATCCTTATATAATTCGTAACATCTTGTATATTGTATCTTTGCATCTTGTATAATTCGTAATGTCTTGTATATATACCTAAATTATGCGTTTGTTAGTGTTAAAAATAATGCATTTTACGTAATATATGTCATGAGGATTTATATAACACATTTAGAACATGCACACGATGTCTATTTGCATGTTTAATTAAGTATTGTATTCATAATATTACCAGGAACCCGTATGCTTTCAAAGCCTTAAAATACTGTTTGAAATGACTGCTATTCTGTGTAAACATTTTACAATTGTTATCTAAAACAATTCTCTAATTGTATTCGGTTGCAATCACCTGTCACACATACCGCTTTTTGTAGGGTCAATCGAGAGGACACAATCCTGGCATGACTGAGATCGTTTAATGTGATAACTAAAATCTCAACTACTGTGACATTTGATTGTCATGAAAAAGTGGGTTTATCTCTAAATTTACCGCTGGTGGTTTAAGCAGAGTTAACTTTTGCGTTTCCACGTTTTACAATATGAGTACATATTATTAATGTTATTGTAGATCGTTTTGCAATTCCGCAAACATGACTGTGTCATCGGCAAATAGCAACAAATAAAGCCGATTGAACTTCATGATATGTAGTTGTAACACAATGGGACCACAGCCGACACACTTAGAGTAGCGGTAACCAAGATTGCGTTAATTTCTAGGTTTCAACGCTTATAGAAGGACCGCTGCTCTTTAGGGGACCGGCTGAGCTTGTACGGTAGACGCTTGCAATGACGGAGCTATCTCTCGGGGAGAAGCGGTTTGGTGACTAGACAAATTTACACACTATGGAAAACCGAAATGGGGAAGTGCGATGATGTCAAGCGGGGATGTTGTCAACAAAGCTACGATTACCATAGTGACCATATAAATAGTCGATACATAGTTTGCTATTTTAAAATTTAAAGAAAAAAAATCAAACGAATGAAACAAAGATATTTGAACCTAACTGAAATATAACAAAAGCACACAACACATGAAATACAAATACACTGTACTATACTGCATGGATTTGAAACGTTATTTGATCGGGTTGGAATCGCAGTGTTATCAACTGTAAAGTTAGGACAGGTAGCTGCTCTCACATGTATAAACTGACCAAAAAAAGAAACTTACGATTTCTTTACATCGTATTATATAGCATCTAAAGTCGGTGAGTATGAACACTCGCTGCATATACCAAGCCTTGAGTGCATACGCGTGTGAATGTCTATGTGCACATATGAACAATTTTGTTAGTGAACTTTTTGTTGTTATCGGTTTTTAAATAGGGCTTTATACCAGAGACGTATGTCCTGCTGATGTCATCGTGATCAAGCTTTGCAGTATTGATCGCCGCCAAAACGGATCATACGCGACAAGGACTACTTTGCAGTGTTGATCACCGCCAAAACGGTTCATACACGACAAGGACTACTTTGCAGTGTTGATCACCGCCAAAACGGATCATACGCGACAAGGACTACTTCTTATTCCCAGATTTTCAGCTTCTTTCATGTATTTTATATATGAAAGTAGAAACAAATCACACAATGCAAATATATTGTGGACATTGTTTCATAATAAACCAAACGCTACAATTATATCAATCAAATTAGGACGGCGTATGGATATTTATGTAGTAAAATTATGCTATCTGCACTTTCAAGTACTTTGGTTAAATATTGGTGACTTTCTTGTTTTAGAGTTAGTATATTCATTGATCACAGTTTGTTTTGTTGTCGTCCTTGCATAGAGAGATTATGAATATTTATGTAAATACCAGTCTACAACACCTCTCATGATTGAATATCGCAGACACGTTATTGATTTGATGCAGGAAGGATTATCAGAATGTATGCTATTTAGCTGTCATATACCACGATGACAAACAGCACCGATACACAGTAATAGAAGTCGTGTAGACAACTTACATTTAGAAAGTCAGTCATGTAAAGCCAAGTCAAATTGATTATGGCTATAGTGTTATTTAGTATAAATCTTCATGTCAACTTTAAATACTTTTTTCCAATAATTGATTTGGATAAGTTAGTTACATAGAACTAAATTAATATAAGTTTTGAAACAACACTATGTTGACTTTATACATTCCAACTAACCATCGTAGACATAGATAACTACATCATATGTATGTGAACAAAATGTCGATATCACTGTTATGGTTGGAGTATGGGTATAATGAACGTTATATAACAATGGTGTCTACTACATGCAATGTCACAATGAATAACTATGCCAGAGACACATTGGGCGTTTATTCACTGCCATTTTAATCCGATTTAAATTCCCTTTTAAACAGTATTTAAGTACATAACAAAGTATCCGTAAATATACATAACAATGTATCAGTACATAACATTGTATCATTACATAAAAATATACCAGTAAAAACAATGTCATAATCATAACAATGAATCAATACATAACAATGTATCAGTACATAACAATGTATCAGTAAATAACATTGTATTATTACATAACAATGTATCAATACATAACAACGTATCAGTACATAACATTGTATCATTACATAACAATATACCAGTAAAAAACAATGTCATAGTACATACCAATGTATCAATACATAACAATGTATCAGTACATAACAATGTATCATTACATAACAATATACCAGTAAAAAACAATGTCATAGTACATACCAGTGTATCAATACATAACAATGTATCAGTACATAACAATGTATCAGTACATAACATTGTATCAGTACATAACAATATACCAGTAAATAACAATGTTTCATTACATAACAATATACCAGTAAATAACAATGTCATAGTAAATAACAATGTTTCAGCAACTAACAATGTATCAATAAATAACAAAGTATCAGTAAAATGCAATGCATCATTTCTTAACTATATACTAGTAAATAACAATGTCATAGTACGTAACAATGCATCAGTAAATAAAAATGTTCATTTAAATTACAAAGTATCAGTAAAACACAATGTCATAGTACGTAACAATGTATCAGTAAATAACAATGTCATAGTACGTAACAATGTATCAGTAAATAACAATGTCATAGTACGTAACACTGTATCAGTAAATAACAATAAAGCAGTACAAATCAATGCATCAATGCATAACAACGTAATAGTAAATAACAAAGAGTCATTACAAAACAATGTATCAGTAAATAACAATGTATCCGTACATAGAATGTATCCTCAAAAGTCATTGTATCAGTACTAGTAAATAACAATGTCATAGTACGTAACAATGCATCAGTAAATAAAAATGTCCATTTAAATTACAAAGTATCAGTAAAACACAATGTCATAGTACGTAACAATGTATCAGTAAATAACAATGTCATAGTACGTAACAATGTATCAGTAAATAACAATGTCATAGTACGTAACAATGTATCAGTAAATAACAATAAAGCAGTACAAATCAAAGTATCATTGCATAACAATATATAAATGCATAAGAAATATCAGTAAATAACACTGTATCAGTAAATAACAATATATAGGTAAATAAAAAGTATCATTATATAACATTGTATCAGTAAATAACAATGAATTTTCCATAAAAAGTTCTAGTAAATAACAATGTATCTTGGACTCATCACACTTCTGGTAATATATATAATCTACAAATCTGGTAAGTTCACGTTGTATCGAAATGTCTGTTTTTTTAGAGTTTCGCATCCATCTTCTCACGCGATGGGGTGCATGAAATACCTGGTCCCTTAACTGATAATTGCAATGCCATTATACAGATTGATAAAGCGTTAAAAAAACAGCATAATCTATAAAGAATATACAACTTAAATGTTCTTTTACCTTCTATAAATCTGTAGAACAAGACTAAATAATATTGAAAGTACAGGGAACCCATGTCATGAATGCAATTTATGTCCCGTGCCAAAAAATGGCTATGAAATTTTAAACAATCAGGCTTCTTCACTTATACATGCGACACCTTCTATGTCATTACCCATATCAAGGCAAAAAAAAAACAACAAAAAACTTTTCTCATTCCAGAAATAGGACTCAGCACTCGATATATATACACACACATTTATCTTAGGGTGAGTTTTTTTCAATTATAATCTGTTTGACAATATAAACATTTATTTGTTTTTAATATGCATCCCTATATATATTCTGATTTCGTACTTTTTGTCGGTTCCTTCATTTGTATGCGGTAGATTTTCAACCTGGATCCGTTTTTTGAAGAGCCAGGATATTGTAACGACGTTTTGATCAGCAAGGCTCGATCAGCCGATCCACCGTGATGATTAAGAGTGTGACACGATGAAACAGAACCTCAATCCGTTAAAATGTCGCGTTTCACATACAGTAATTTGATTTTAAAATACTGAAATCCCAAACTAGTTTGCTATGCTAATACTGTGTACAGGGTACTTTAAAGTACATTTGACACAAACAACACAACTACACAGTTATTCAAGAGTTCATGGGAATTCTACGAGTAATGCGTGATGTTCTGGTGTTGTGTTCCATGAAGATTTAAGACATGATTCCCTCTTGTTAATGTTATGATTAATTTGGCAAAGGAAAATAGTTGCATCTCAGACAGAAAATCAAATCGCATCGATGGCAATTTATTGATATAATGGTGAAATCCATGGTTTAATTTTTATATTTGCCATTATGTTTAAATTTGATAAAATATGTCCAACCTGTTAGTGTCCTTTACAATGGTGAAAATACATGTGCTTTTTCATTGACTGGTAGACACTGAGACATAATCTTTAAAGCTGACTTGCCAAAAATGCTTAACCAAATGTGCGTAGTAGCCATAATTCTATCAATGTTCAACACAGAGGTACTCCAATCATCTCCATGATTTCCCCGGTTGGTAGTAAAGACGTCATGTGACGTATTGTTGATGTATGACCAGTAATAGTAAAATACCAGCTGCTGTAAACTTAAAACAAAACAAACACAAAGTCACCACGGTTACGCCGGCGCTGGGGCGAGTCCAGGGGGTTTAATGTTATTATCAACACCAGAAAGATTATATATGACATATCGTAGCATATCAAAAATGTATTACAGGATGTAGATCTTAGAATGAATCTAAGTCGAAAATCCTTCCTTCCGAAAGTATATATATATATAACTGGAAAACTTTCTAACATGACGCTTTTGGACCGAACAGGGCTCCAACCCACGACCTCAGCGGTAAGAGGTGAGTGATCAGTACTCCATTCGGTAACGGCATACAAACTAATGTTTACCGGCACTTTATATCGACAGTAAATACGTTCCTGAAATCGCTGGTAAGGTTTGTGTATGTGATGACGTAAAGAATGACGTTTGATTATACGATGACGTTAAGATTGGCGTTTGAGTATGCGATGACTTTAAGAGTGTTGTTTGAGTATGCCATGAAATTGCAACAAAAAATTGGTACCATTTTTCTGGCAAATTCCCCCTATGATTTTTTGAAAGATATATATCTCTACACCAAAACAATTCTGGGGGGGGGGGGGGGGGGGAGTGGGGGGGAGTGGGGGGGGGGGGGAAGGGGGGGGCATATCTCGGGCACAGCTTAATGTCTGAAAATGAGCAATTCCAAAATGGCTTCCAAAATGGCCGCCTATTTCTTAAAAAATGTCATCTATAATATACACCCGATTTTCAAATTTTAACTGCATAAATGTATGTGTTTTAAGTTACTTATCACATAATTGTATGAAAATTGTAATGTTCTTCATTAAAACACACTCTGTTGAAAAATAAATGGATTTTTGTTAATAAAAACTAAAAACATCAACACCAAGAACACATTTTTGCATTAAAATTGTATAAATTTTATTTTTTTTATATGTTAGATGGTATATGTCCTAATATTTTAATCAGATATGATATAAGGTTAAACAAAACAATAGATTTTATCAAAATTAGGAGTTAAACTCTCTCTTTTTTGTGAATTACAGCAAAATCAAAGTGGGTGGGGTAAATCGCACAATATTTACACAATTTGACAATTGGTCATAATTTATATACATATATTGGTTAATCATGTTTAACATTTATTTCTAATGAAATTAATTCATGAACACTAAAAATTGATGAAAATACAAACATGAAATATTTATACATTTGTTTTAAACAAGAAGCCCATGTAAGTCAATCACCTGAGTAAAGGATTGACCCCTGTGGAGGCCTTAAATTTGACAAAAGAAGTCCAGACTGATCAAGTTTTATACAGGGCTACCAGACAATACTAGATATAAAATATTCAAACTCCATACATTGTGTTTATTAACACTTTGTAAAAGTTAACCTCTGTGGAAGCCCTTAATTTCACCCGAGCAATCCAGTTTGAACAATTTTGATAAAGGACTATCAACCAATTGACATACAACATATCACTTGCAGAAGATTTAAAAAAGCTATATTTACCTATAGCATTCTCATATACTATAGAAGTGTTTTTAATACAAGGCCTCGGTAGACCCCAGTCCATTTATTAGAATAAAGAAAACTCTATCATAGTGATATTCTAAACTATAGGAAATAGGAAAATATTTGACCTACATTCTTGAGTTGAAGCTTTTTGAAGATTCACATTTTCATTTTTTCTAATCAAAGTGGTAGTCTAGTGATAGAGCTTCTGCCTCGCATGTGGCAGGTCATGGGATCGATCCCCAGTCGGGTCACACAAAAGATTTAAAATGGTACTAGAATCTTCCTCACATGGTGCTCATCACTTAGAGAATAAATCTGGTCGACCTGTTGTCAGTATCATGTGACTGAGTGGGTATCATACCATATGTCTGTGACATGATATTTCAGTGTGACAACGCTTTGAATATTGTCTGATTCAAGTAGACACCATCTCGATATGACTGAAACAATTTTGAAAGAAACACTTAACACCATACAACATTAATCCCTTCTCTTCTACACCTGCTGGTCTCTTATTGATATTTATTCCTCTTTAAAGGTCCGAGTCTCAACCATTATGACTTATTAATGCTCAAGATCTGTAGATGATACTTTTGAAAATCCACAATTCCATCCCTTTTTAGACCCCTGCTGAAACTTTATGGAGATCATAAGATCACTGTTAAAGGACCCAATTCCAACTGTTATTACTAAACAATAGAGTTCTCAAGATGAATAAGATATAATTCCAAAAATAGATCAGAAAAACATGTAACTAACATGTCAAAATATCAACAATTTCGTTGGTTATATTTTGCTGAATGCAAGCCAATCCCTGGTTTGTATTTAATTGATTATGCTATTTAAAGGAATACACTTTTTATAGCAGGGTGAAGATATATGCACCCAATCCCTTAACTACAGTGTGTATATTCTAATAAAACCAAACGTCCATAGCAGAATAAGGGTTAAAGGACACAGTCGCCCCAATTGTTATGATTAAACAATGATTCAGCTCTTAAGATGATCAAAATAATTCCCTTTTCTGGGGCCCCAATGAGTCCTAACCCTTTCATTTGAACAAATTTGAAACCTCTTTTCATAGGGATATCTATACTGAATAAAAACGAATTTGGCTGGTCGGTTATTGAGAATTTATTAAATTAAGATTTCTCGTGGCCAGGGCCTATGCTCATAGCATAAATAAACCTGAGAGATACTTATTGCAAAAATCAAAGCCAGGTATTGCACTTTCCAAGAAGAATATTGTTGAAATTCTGAATAAGAAAACAACTGATAAGTCTCTGGAACGGGTCCAGTCATGGCACCAGGGTCATGATTTGAACAAACTTCGCGTAAGAATGCTTCACTTAAAATTTTGTGAAAACCTATCAAGCAGTAACTGAGGAGTGATTTATAGAAATTGTTGATAGACATTCGAGCTAATAGGTATTTAAGTGATCACTAGTGATTAAATACCCATTCGGACATTCGGATAGACAGACAGATGTATGGACGAAAAGCGATCCTACTAGCTAATTTAAGACTTATCCATGTTGATCTTGAAGCACAGCTCATTCAAAAGGATGATAATTTAAACCAAGAAATATACTTGAGAATAAATGGTTGTGCTCTTTTATCAACAGCTACAGCAATATCTACTGCCATTGTAATGATCTTTTAAGTGATAAAGAAAGGGAAGAGAATGGTTTATATATGCTTTTACATATCAAAAATACAATCTTTTGAATGAAAATCCATATGATTTGTTTTACGACATAATGCGAAGGAAACACCTAAATATATTCGGTAGCTTTCAGAAAACAAATTAAATATTTTGTAAAGAATGCATTCTCGAGGTTGATAACCAGTTATTTGGATACATGGTTTTGGTAGCATCTAGCTGACATTTGGTTGTGAAGGAAGTACTTCAAAATCCACCAGGACCATTAACCTTGGCATTGGCTAACTGTCATGGTCTCCTCAAGAAAACAAGTAAATCTGCACTTGCAAGGAACATGTCCAATAGACCAGTATGTGTTAGTGATGCTATGATGATTGTCAACAAAGTAAGTGTTGAGAACCTAACGTTTAGAGATCTGTACAAAAACACATTTGATACTAGAATGCAAGAATAGCTTTAGAATTATTGTGGTATTTGATTTAAACTATAATGCAGCGATGAATAATAGAAGCTCGGGTAGTCGATTGTGTATCTGTAATATCAATAGAGGGCAACCAATTCAGCAATAGAGATGCCTCTAAGGTTTTCCAGAAGGCAAGACCAATTAACCAATTTTCTTGTTGATACTTGGAAGGTCCCGTAGTAACTTGCAGTTCTAGTTGACAAAGAGATGTTTGCAACATCAGAAAACAAATGTTATAAACTAACGCATGATACTGTTTGTCATGTGGAAGAGCCAGCATCTTCACACGAAAAACTGAAACTCGCACGCTGCTAAATGCTGCTACATGCCAGTCAACACTTTAACTCTATTGCCATTGAATCAGAAGATGTGTTTATGCTATGTCTGGCACTTTACAGGGAGATCGAGCATATATTTATCAGATGTAGGACCAAGAATAGACAGCGATACAGAGATATATGGAAACTTTCTTAGTGATAATGGAAGTTTTTCAAGCATTTACCAGATGTGACCCAGTGTGTGCCTTCAATGGTCATGGAAAGGTGTCTGCAATTAGATTTGTTATGAAGTCCAGTGTATTCCAATCAGCTATGTTAAAGTTAGGTGAAGAATGGATTGTACTACTTTGCAAGCTGATTGCATCTTACCGAGACTTCAAATGTAGGATATATGCTGCAAACGCTACTGATACTAAAGTGAATAGCTTGTGCAACAAGATGTTTCGGGTTTAATATCTTGGTGTTGAATCAGGAAAACTTCCACCCTGTGAAGGCACATTATATCTCCACTCATTGCGAGCAAATTATCAGACATCTGGCGTAGAAGCCTAATAAACTTTACTGAAATTCAAGTCCAAAAGATCACGGATGGTTCATGGAAGATGGTTAGTTGGAAGCTAAATGGATGAAGTGATATTCTGCTACACAGGTTGTTATATAATTCATGTCTCCTGCAAGTACGCTAGATAATGTAAATTACCAACATGTCATTGTCTGTTAAATGCACTAAAATGCTCATCCGTCTGCAAAAGTCGAGTAAGAGTTTTTAAACGGAACATAGAGAAAGCTCTGATTAAGAGAATGGCAGTATTGATGACATGTACACTATCCAACTACTTCTTGTAACAACGGAAATGTACAGAATGGATTAAAAACACATAGTGTTTTATTACAGTATAAGATTATGTTACTTTAGAGTTCAAAATTGCTTGAAACAGAAGTTTATGTTGTGTAAAATTTTCCTAAAAACACATTCCATATTTTGCGAGTGTACCTATATGTATCGTCATTCTAATTATGTTATATGGAAGTCATTAGCAGGCTTGTATGATTTAAATTACAGTTCATATGATCATATGATTTAAACTTGATAATTATATTTTAAATAAATGAATACATACTACTTGTAAATGATAGGTTTTAATTTTTTGTAACATATATTATGTTATATAAAGTTATAAAAAATTGTTTGTATTGTACTAACATGTGTCCACTGAACATTTATAAAAGCATCAGGGCGAGACGATACCATTTGGGTGTTAATATGAATCAAAGCCTGCAGGAATTTGATCTGATCCAATTTAAACTTGATAATTATATGAAAAAAAAAATGAATAAATACTACTTGTAAATGTTACATTTCACATTTTTGTAACGTATTTTATGTTATATAAAGTTATAAAATTGTGTTTGTACTGTACTAACATGTGTCAACAGAACATTATATAAAAACTTTAGGACGAGATGAAACCATATTGGTGTTAATATTATTCAAAGCCTGCTGAAATTTGATATGATCCAATTTAAACTGGATAATTAAATTTTAAAGAAGTGAATAAATACTACTTGTAAACGTTACATTTCACATTTTTGCAACGTATTTTATGTTATATAAAGTCATAAAAATGTGTTTGTATTGTACTAACATGTGTCCACCGAACATTATACAAAAGCATTAGGACGAGAAAAAAAACATATAGGTGTTAATTAGAATCAAAGCCTGCAGGAATTTGATCTGATATTTTAAGATGATTTTTTGGAACGATTATATAACTGTTTTTATCAGATGATTGTAACGCAAATATTGTTTAGAACAAATAATTAATAATAATAAATTACATATAACATTACTTATCTGATACACTTGTGTTTTATTATGTATTTTTGTTTATGGTAAATTAATACTTTGTAAACAAATCTAGTAAGGGATTTCAATAGAAATGTCGGAAATCAATATTACTTCTAAAAAGTAACGTCAATTGTAATTGTAACGTAAAAATATAAAATGATTACAAAATAATTGCTTAATGTTGTATTTTATATCAGAAGAATACTTCTGCTCTTGTTTACCGTTGGATAACACATATAACAGTTATTCACTGCACTAATGCAACTGTTTTGTATACCAAAAAATAAGAAATTATTTGTAATGATTTTAATGAAATTACAGTTACCATAGAAATTCACTAAAATCAGACACTAAGCTGTGCCTCAGAGGTGGCCCCCTGACTTTTTCATATACCACAGACATGTTTCTATTCAAAAAATAGTATAGCAATTTGCCAGTCTGATTGGTACCAATTTGTTAAATTTTGGGTCTTAGCTCACGGCCTATGACGTTAAGAGTGAAAATTTGGAATGTGATGACGTTAAGAGTTACGCTTGGGTATTTAATGGCATTAAGAGGGGTGTTTAAGCATGTGATGACGTTAAGAGTAACGCTTGGGTATGTGATAGCATTTAGAGTGACGTTTGAGTATGTGATGACGTTAAGAATGACGTTTGGGTATGGAATGACGTTAAGAGTGACGTTTAGGTATTTAGTGGCATTCAGAGGGGTGTTTAAGTATGTGATGATGTTAAGAGTTTAATACGTTTGGGTATGTGATAGCATTAAGAGTGACGTTTGAGTATGTGATGACGTTAAGAGTGACGTTTGAATATGTAATGAAGTTAAGAGTGACGTTTAAGTAAGTGATGACGTCAAGAGTGACGTTTAAGTACGTGAAGACATCAAGAGTGACGTTTGAATATGCGGTGACGTTTAGATTAAAGTTTGAGTATGTGATGACATTAAGAGTGACGTTTAAGAATGTGATAACGTTACGAATGACAATTTGATATGTGATGACGTTAAGTCAGACGTTTGGGTATGTGATGCCGTTAAGCGTGACGTTTGGGTTTGTGATGACGTTAAGAGGAACGTTTTAATATGTGATGAAGTTAAGAATGACGTTTGAAAATGTTATGACGTTAAGATTGACTTTTAAGTATGTGATGACGTTACGAATGAGTTTGAGTATGTGATGACGTTAAGAAAGAGTAAGTTTGAGTATGTGATGACGTTAAGAGTGAGTTTGTGTATGTGATGACGTTAAGAGTGAGTTTGAGTATGTGATGATGTTAAGAGTGAGTTTGAGTATGTGATGATGTTAAGAGTGATGTTTGAGTATGTGATGATGTTAAGAGTGAGTTTGAGTATGTGATGATGTTAAGAGTGAGTTTGAGTATGTGATGATGTTAAGAGTGACGTTTGAGTATGTGATGACGTTAAGAGTGAGTTTGAGTTTGTGATAATGTTAGAGTGACTTTGGGTATGTGATGGCGTTAAGAGTGGCGTTTGAGTATATAATGACCTTAAGAGTGACATTTGAGTTTGTGATGACGTTAAGAGTGATGTTAGAGTATGTGATTGCGCTGAGAGTGACGTTTGAATACGTGATGACGTAAAGAGTGACGTTTGAGTAAGTGATGGTGTTAAGAGTGACGTTTGGATTTATAATGATATATAGAGTATCGTTTGAGTATGTAATAGCGTAAAGCGTGACGTTTGAGTATGTGATGACGTTTAGAATGTCGTTTGGATGTGTGATGATGTAAGGAGTGACGTTTGAGTATATGATGGCGTAATGCGTGACGTTTATTTTTTGTATGTAATTGCGTTACGAGTGACTTTTGGGTAAGTGATAACGTTAGGCGTGATGTTTGAGTATGTGATAGAGTTAAGCGTGATGTTTGAGTATGTGATGACGTTAAACGTGACGTTTGAGTATGTGATGAAATAAAGAGTGAGTTTGCGATGGAGTTAAGAGTAACGTTTGAGTATTTGATGACGTTAAGAGTGACGTTTGAGTATGTGATGGCGTCCGAGCGATTTTCCAACGTTAATTATTTCTCTCTGCTTGATCCTCCATGGTCGTTGGTCTAAGGCGCCATCTGAAGATTACTTATCTCTCACCTATCACCGCTGAGGTCGTAGGTTCGAGTCCTGCTAATTCAAAAACTTAATGTGATACTGTTCGCCAGTTAATTACAGAAGGACGGTGGTTTTACACCGATGAAACTTGATATGCCATACATAACCTGAAATGTGCTGAAATGACGTTATACCACATAAAAACCTCTCTGCTAACCCTCGGGTGCACATAAAGCATGTACGTTTTGTCTTCTAGTGTATTACTACAATACGTATCTGATGTATTGATGATACAGAGAAGCAAATATAACTACTAGTATGTTAAGGTTATTTTAAGTGGATACTGTTTCGTGTGGTGTCGTGTGCAATGCCACTGTGATATTATTATGGAATGATTTTTATGAAAAATATCTTTTGCAACTTTTTAGTTTATTTATAAAATATTTTATTATATTTTATCTTCAAATGCAACATGTCAATTCTGGTTAAACCTGCTCTCACATATGCTCAATGCCATCTTCTTGATATCTTAATTACTATTGTAAAAATGAATTAGCTTAAACTGGTTATTAATCCAGTATTATGTGAAATTATTTCAAACTTTCGTTTTATTTATATACTGTTGAAGCCTACATGTAATTGATTATAGCAATTGAAGGTGTGAAAACGTTTTGATTTTTATGTACATAACCTTTTTACCATGTACATGTATTGTCCAGTATATCTTGTTTGCATTTATGTTTTCCTTTGATGATTGAGTATCTAAACCATACCAAAGACATTTTATGTGCAAACAAAACAATTTCAGTATTTAAGTTAATAGAGGATGGATACAGAAAAACTTTTTAGGACATAGTGACTGTCTGGATATTTTACCAGACAGATTGGAAACCCGTCAGTACTTTGTGAAATTTAATTTAACTTTGTGAACTTAATATATATTTGGATATTATCCGATATTTGGACAGTGTTTTTATCTAAGTTATTCGCAAATAGTCCGTGTTATGGACACCGCTTTTAAAGTGTGAATTTAGTGAATCGTATACCAACTTATATACCATACTGTGAATTTGAATATATCTATATCATGGGAACTATTGTTTTTATAAACTGTGTGACTTTATATTAAATTAAAATTGATAGAAATTGATAAGTGTCGTCGTGTTTGCTGTCTGTGATCGTCAACGTTATAAATTTATTTTGGTATATTCAACTTCATGAATACTCATTCATCAATAAATAACGCTAGACGCATCGGCACGTCCGCCCACGCACGTTACGTTGACGACGAGTCAATCGTTACGTAATAACATCACGCTGTTTGGAATTCGTTGTGCTGACGTGTAATGACAAATTGTATAGCTGTTCCTTTAGTTCATTGTCTTACTAAACAATCCTCTCTCCGTTGTTACAGTTGGGATGTTATTGCGCTAGATTGATTGATTGAATATTTAGCGTCATTTTTATGCCATCGAGGGCTAACAGACGATCAGTTAACCTAACCACTGTTTCCTTGGATTAACCAGTACTCGAGCACACCCCATCTCCGCAAGTAACTGATAAATTTCCCACTTGAATCAGTGGTGAGAGACGAATGATAATGAGACACAATGTCGTAAATCAATCATCACGGAGACTGTTGCCGGGCGGGGATTCGAACTCACGACCCCTGGATTGATAGTCAGACGCGTCACCGATTGCGCTACAGGAAGTAGAACTGTGTATAGTGGTTTATCATTTTCACTTAAAAATTGCTAATATTAGTATTAATATTTATATCTATGGGTGACAAGATTAAAATCTTTCTGATTTCTGGCAGGTTTGCCCGATCATGCGTAGCGGCGATATATTGAAATGATCAAAGTTGACAAAGAAAAAGTCTAATGGAGCGAAACCTCCAAAGTCTCTAAATTATCTTACTAATAGAATAAATGATAAATAAATAATATTTATGATATCACATAATTAAGTTTAAGAGAAAACTCAATGGTCGGCCCTTATTCCCCAAAGGACCCAATCCTTCATGATAAACACTGCAAAAAAAAAAAAGATGAAAAAATAAAAAACGCAATAGACAATGGTACAAAAAATAAAATTATAAATACAATGTTTGATTTTATGATTATATATAATAATAACACTTAACGCATTTAGGAATGTGTAAGTTAAGATATAATCATATATTATATATATTCTATACACTGTAGCACGGTTTCTACATTCATAGGCTGTTATAGATATCCGATTTCTAAAACATGCCATGTCTTGATTGTTTAATTTTAGACAATAATCACATCCTTCTCGGTTGCTAACTATTACATCTTTGCTTAAAGCGATTGTGTGACCGGTGCCCATGTATGGATGTATTTTGAATTATTTTCAAAGCATTGTCATGTTTGAATTGCGAGTTTAAAAAAAAAGAGTCTACTTTCACTTTGTCAACTTTGTACACACTGAACAGAAACAAATCTCTTGGATGACCCGTGATCCCTGCTTTTCTCATCGTATTTTGGTAGTTCAGAGGTCGTCAAACAAACAAACAAGTAAGTTTCACTTCTTTAAATAGGGTCTCGCTATGAATGACAGGCATGCTCCCTTTTTTTTATTTACCATATAATAAATAACAAAAATCAAAATCAATGGTGACCTTACACCTACAAAGTTTTAAAATAAGTTTTTTTAATTCTATTTTACTGTAGTACATAAAAGTTATAGTCAACTCTGAATGTTAGCATAAATGCAAATGGAACCATGCCATATACAACAGGAAGAGTGCATGCAATTTAATATTTTTTTTTTTAAAAAAAATAAGCTTTCTTAGCTGTTACCATTATGCATAAGGTACTTTTAATGGTTTCAAAAATCATTTTACACCTGTAACAACATAATAATATTCATGCTGAAAGTCTGTGTTTATTTTGACATTCAAAGCACACATTTTGCAAACCATGCAGGCTGGTAATTACTTCACCTCATCTCAGTGCAGATATATATAGAACATTAAGTATATTGATTTGTGTTTTACAAGACGCAGTTTGGCTAATGGGTTCTCTAAGAGAGTATTTATTTAACTTGCCGACTAATTTGCATATTCGACGTCAAGTCTATTAACAGAAAGCGTTCTTGTAAAAACATCAATTGTGTAAAAATAACATATCTATTTAAGAAACAATAAATACGTTTGATTTATTTACACATTCACGGAATTCCGCACATAGCTTTAAATTAGTAGAAATCCGCTTAACAGTTACTGTATGTGTGCGGGGAGCATTTTTGCGTACATGTATCGCGCTAACGATTTATTTAAGAACATAATTTTACGTCATTTTTCATTTGGGCTGAACGTCGAATTTAACTCTTACATTTTATTTTTGTGGAAGAAAACTTCAGATAATCATAAAAGTAGTGGTATGGACCCGCAACATCAGCAGTAATAGGTACTTGGGGCATCTCCTTCAACATTAGCCGTAATAGATACTTGGTGTCATATCCCGCGACATCAGCGGTAATAGGTACTTGGTGTCATCGCCTGCAGCATCAGCGGTTAAAGGTACTTGATGTCATCTCCAGCAACATCAGCGGTTAAAGGTACTTTGTGTCATCTCCCGCCACATCAGCAGTAATAGGTACTTGGGGCATCTCCTGCAACATTAGCCGTAATAGATACTTGGTGTCATACCCCGCGACATCAGCGGTAATAGGTACTTGGTGTCATCTCCAGCAACATCAGCGGTTATAGGTACTTGGTGTCATCTCTCGCTACATCAGCGGTAATCGGTACTTGTAGTCATCTCCCGTGATATCAGTGGTTATAGGTACTTGGTGTCATCTCTCGCTACATCAGCAGTAATAGGCACTTGTAGTAATTTCCCGTGATATCAGTGGTTATAGGTACTTGTTGTCATCTCTCGCTACATCAGCGGTAATCGGTACTTGTAGTCATCTCCCGTGATATCAGTGGTTATAGGTACTTGGTGTCATCTCTCGTTACATCAGCGGTAATCGGTACTTGTAGTCATCTCCCGTGACATCAGTGGTTATAGGTACTTGGTGTCATTTCTCGCTACATCAGCGGTAATCGGTACTTGTAGTCATCTCCCGTGATATCAGTGGTTATAGGTACTTGGTGTCATCTCTCGCTACATCAGCAGTAATAGGCACTTGTAGTCATCTCCTGTGATATCAGTGGTTATAGGTACTTGGTGTCATCTCTCGCTACATCAGCGGTAATCGATACTTGGTGTCTTCTCCCGCGACATCAGCGGTTATAGGTGCTTGGTGTCATCTCCCGCGACATCGGCGGTAATAGGTGCTTGGTGTCATCTCCTGCAACATCAGCGATAATAGGTACTTGGTGTCATCTCCCGCGACATCAGCGGTAAAAGGTTCTTGATGTCATCTCCCGCGACATCAGCGGTAATAGGTACGTGGTGTCATATCCCGCAACATCAGCAGTACTAAGTACGTGGTGTTTTCTCCCGCAACATCAGCGGTTATATGTACTTGGTTTTATATCCCGCGACATCAGCGGTAATAGGTACTTTGTATCATCTCCCGTGACATCAGTGATAATAGGTACTTGGTGTCATCTCCCTCGACATTAGCGGTAATATGTACTTGGTGTCATCTCCCGCGACATCAGCGATAATAGTTACTTGGTGTCATCTCCCACGACATCAGCAGTAATAGGTACTTGGTCTCATCTCCCGCCACATCAGCGGTTATAGGTACTTGATCCATCTCCCGCGACATCAGTGGTAATAGGTACTTGGTGTCATCTGCCGCAACATCAGCGGTAATAGGTACATGGTATCTTCTCCCGCGACATCAGCGGTAATAGGTACTTGGTGTCATCTCCCGCGACATCAGCGGTAATAGGTACTTAGTGTCGTCTCCTGCGACATCAGTGGTAATAGGTACTTGGTGTCATTTCCCGCGACATAAGCGGTAATAGGTACTTGATGTCCTCTCCCAAGACATCAGCTGTAATAGGTACTTGGTGTCATCTCCCGAGACATCAGCGGTAATAGGTACTTGGTGTCATCTCCCGAGACATCAGCGGTAAAAGGTACTTGGTGTCCTCTCCCGCGACATCAGCGGTAATAGGTACTTGGTATCATCTCCCGTGACATTAACGGAAATAGGTACTTGGTGTCCTATCCCACGACATCAGCGGTAATAGGTACTTGGTGTCATCTCCCGCGACATCAGCAGTAATAGGAACTTGGTGTCATCTCCTGCAACATCAGCGATAATAGGTACTTGGTGTCATCTCCCGGAACATCAGCGGTAATAGGTACTTCGGTAATAGGTACTTGATGTCATCTCCCGGAACATCAGCGGTCATAGCTACTTGGTGTCATCTCCCGCCACATCAGCGGTAATAGGAACTTGGTGTCATCTCCCGCCACATCAGCGGTAATCGGTACTTGGTGTCATCTCCTACAACATCAGCGGTAATAGGTTCTTAGTGTCATCTCCCGAAACATCAGCAATACTAGATACTTGGTGTAATCTCCTTGAACATCAGCGGTAATAGGTACTTGGTGTCATCTCCCGCAACATCAGCGGTAATAGGTATATAATAACATTTCCCGCAACATCAGCGGTAATAGGTACTTGGTGTAATTTCCCGCGACATCAGCGGTAATAGGTACTTAGTGTCATCTCCCGCAACATCAGCGGTACTAGGTTCTTGATCTAATTACCTATTACTGTTGATGTCGCGGGAGATGAAACCAAGCACCTTTTACCCCTGATGTCGCAGGATATGACACCAAGTACCTATTACCGCTGATGTCGCGGGAGATTACATCAAGTACGTATTACCGCTGATGTCCAGGGAGATGACATCAAGTACCTATTACCGCTGATGTCGCAGGAGATTACACCAAGTACTTATTACCACTGATGTCGAGGGAAATTAGATCAAGAACCTAGTTCCGCTGATGTTGCGGGAGATGACACAAGTACCTATTACTTGGTATCTTGTCCCGCGACATCAGCGGTAATAGGTACTTGGTATCTTCTCCCGCGACATCAGCGGTAATAGGTACTTGGTGTCATCTCCCACGACATCAGCGGTAATAGCTGGGAACTTGGTGTCATCTCCCGCGACATCAACGGTAAAAGATAATTGGTATCATCTCCCGCGACATCAGCGGTAATTGGTACTTGGTGTCATCTCCCGCCACATCAACAGTAATAGGTATTTGGTATCTTCTCCCGCGACATCAGCGGTAATAGGTACTTGGTGTTATTTTCCGCGACATCAGCGGTAATAGGTACTTGTGTCATCTCCCGCAACATCAGCGGTACTAGGTTCTTGATCTAATTTCCCTCGACATCAGTGATAATAAGTACTTGGTGTAATCTCCCGCGACATCAGCGGTAATAGGTACTTGGTATCTTCTCCCGTGACTTCAGCGGTAATACGTACTTGGTGTCATCACAGCTATACCACCAGTTATTAATTCGTCCGCAAAGACATGATAATTTTGCATGGAGGAGCTTACAGCTTTGTCCCAACAACAGTCAGTATATTTCATGACTGATTATGAGATATCCGTAATACAATTTAGATAACATAACATATTAATGTCAATATAATCGCGTGGCAAAACAACAGAACGCTAGGCAAACAATGACCTGTGTGTGGAATGAAATCCGCTCGCCAAGCGGAAAGCCACTCGTAAACTCGACAAATCGAATACAAAAAATGAAAAAAACAACAAACAAATGTCGTTTTGTCCGCACTCCGACCACGAAATAACGATATATTTCAAGTGATAAATGACACAAGTACACGTTACTATAGGCATAGTACCACCCTTGGAAAAAGGACGTGCTTCCGTGAGGTAGTCGCATAATGACGGTTATCGAATTAATAATCCTCGTTTCTTCTTCTTTAAAAATGCATTTTCCTAATTTTAATGCTCATTTTTCTAAATTCATAATTCAAACATGACAATGCTGTCAAAATGTTTAAAATACATCAATAATGCCATTCAAATAAAAAATTTGAATGGCATTATTGATGTATTTTAAACATTTTGACAGCATTGTCATGTTTGAATTATGAATTTAGAAAAAAACGTCGACTTTGTCATCAGTGTACACACTGAGCAGGAAACAAATCTTTTGACACCTACTTTTCTCATTATATTTTGATAGTGCAGAGGTTGACAAACAGCAAAATGTAAGTTAAACTTCTTTCATTTGGGTCTCTCTATGAATGAACTCCAAACATTTATTATTTACTACAGAATAAAGAACAAAAGTCATTGTTGGGATAACCTATAAACTAGTTTTGTCTAGTGCTTATTTTGGATTATTTCGTCCTATGATAGTTCGTGCTTTCGTGAGAGCACCTTTAGAACCTTTAGCACCCAACAGAACACTCGACGTCTATGCAAATCTTCATGTGTCAAGTGTAGATTTGTGTTAGCGTTTTGTCGTATCGTCGCCACGCTAACAAGGCATGACACAAATCAGCCACCATACTAATATATCATGAACTTGATGACCCTGTAAATGACAACATCCCCTTAGACTAATTGCTACTTATTTCGGTGATGCCCCTGAGACTGTTACTGTCTAGAAAACTTATCGATGTTTTAGATTAAAGCGTCAAAAGCATGGTTACTTCTAAATTTCTTAATAGTGGAAATGGATATAGCCATGTATTTATTTAACTATTGGTGCCATGCGAGATTTCTTTTATTAAACTAGTGGTGTTTCATCACTATTTTTTCATCACGCACGTTTTCATTAAACGAATGGTGTAACGCTAGTTTCCATTAAACGAATGATGTTACGCTATTTTTGATTAAACTAGTAGTGTCACGTTAGCTTTCATTAAACGAATGGTGTCACGCTATCTTTAATTAAACTAGTGGTGTCACTCTAGTTTGTATTTAAGTGCTGGTGTCACGCTAATTTTCATTAAACAAATTGTGTCACGCTAGTTTTTATTAAACTAGTTGTGTTACGCTATCTTTAATTAATCTATTGTTGTCACGCTAGTTTTTTTAATAAACTTGTAGTGTCAGCTAGTTTTCATTAAACTAGTGGTTTATACACGCTATATTATATGTAAGAAGTGGCGACACGCTAGTTTATATGAAGTTAGTGGTGTGCACGCTAGTTTTCATTAAACTAGTGGTATCATGCTTGTTTTAAAAACGTAGGAACATGTAAGAATAAACCACTCTTTAACAGTATACATTGAAATTGTCTTTATTACGATAAAAACTGACTACATTGAAATATATTTATCCCTTTTTGGCAAAAATATCATGCCTTTCAGGTTTTATAGAATACGCCCGATTCTAAACTAGAAAAAGAAAATTAAGACTGAATACATGCTGGGCGTACTGATTTAATTATAGTCATCTAAATTACACTCATAATACCCATTGTTTGCCTTTCAGAAACGAGTAATAAAATATGAATATGAAATATATGAATTATATATTAAAAAACAACGGTAGGCTTATCAGCCAACGAGACATTTATGAAAAGATGTAAATAATACAATACCACATGCCCTTATGTGCTCATAACAACAGTTCACATAGCAATTTGTCATTTACCTGGAATGTGATAAAGCATATACAAAATTAATGAGATAGGTGACGGATTCCCATTCCACATCAAATATACCGAATTGATAAAATAATGAAAAATATCGCATGCAAATGAAAGCAAACAAAATATACTTATTTAAGTCTTGCAAATAAGTTGAATGTGATTTATATGTAAACAGTCGAAGATCTGAACATTGAAATTTATACACTTTACATTTGTTGGGTTTTGATCATGAAGATGGTTTCGTCTGTTTAATCAAGCAGGAGGTTGAGGAATCCAAACCAGCGTGCCTTTAAACGGCTGTTTTTACAAAAGACATAATATTAACAACTGCACTTCCTTGTAAAATTATAAAGATGTGTATAATATTTATTACAGTATATAGAGATGTTTATATATATAAATATAAGGAATCCTTATGTATGTAAATTGTCCGCCCATTCCAGATGTGATGCATGTAAAACCATAGTAATAAGAATATAAGTCATGGTCGACAACCAATCTGCTGTAATGGCAGATGCTCTGATATTGTATCTATGGTTTGCATTGTGGCTAGGCGCGCTCGCCGTAGTCTGGTCTGTACATTTACGTCAGGTTATTCACAAATAATTATCTCCATATATATATCATACATTGTGAATGTGCATCTAAAAAGATCCCAAATATCGAAAATCCCGTTGTTGTGATTTCAATTATCGCCCTTTATGAAATAAAATACATATGATTTCACTGTATCTTTATAATCCAACAGGTTTCTTAATATGTCCTTTATATAGCATGTGAGTAGTCACGAATCCTTAACTGGATCCTTCTCATATAAATATATCAGTTCATGTCTATCAAAATAGACAGAAATCAAAAATATCCGTTTGTACTTAAAGCTTGTTAACAATTATTTTCAAACAAGCTGGAACCAACATTTTCTGAAATATGAATATTCAGACAATAAAATATCGACATAATAACATATCAAAATTTGGTCATGTTTCCTTAACTGTGAATGTTGATTTGCGACTGACTAAATTTATGTTATGTATGCTATCTTTTATTTGTGTCCATCGGCATATTGCTTCGTTCGTGTCTATGACAGCTAGATACCATACATTCTGATAATACTTCCTGCTTAAACCAATAACGTGTCTGTGATATTCAATCATAAAAAGTGCTGTAGACAGGTATTTACATAATCACATTTAACCCAGTCTGCCAGGACGTGAAAACAATATAGCACCCAAATGAACTTAACTTAATCAATCTTGTTACAATATAGTTATCATCAATTTGGGTGTTATTTATTTGTAAAGAGTAAATGATGCAGAAAAGTATTAGCAATGTCACTACCATAAACGTGGTGGAGTGTGTGTGGGGGGGGGGGGGGGGGGGGGGGGTGCGGGGGAGAGGTGGTGCATGCATCAGTGTTCGTGTACTATACTTTTACCGACAAAGGTTAAACAGTGTAGTATACACGAGTTTACAGAATATTCATGTATATATACTATTGTCCTTATCCCAATCTTGTCGCACTTTCAATTAATGTTCTCTTGCTTCTCGGGCTTCTGTCAAATCATCGAGTACATCTGTTTAAGCAACATTTGTTTCTATGTTAAAGGGACCAATTCTGTGTTTAACAATATATGCATGGGCATCAACTGCATTTGTAAGAGAAGTATTTGGCGGAACTATTTTTTCAATCCTGTCTCGGCTGATAATATGGTGACAGGGTAAGAGCAAGGTTGTATGCAACCGTTAACCTAACACGATTAAAGCGCCAGTGTTGTTTTTACTGACCGTTCCGAGGCGGCGACCCTTAAAGTCACTTTTGTTGTCACTTTTTGTATATATAGGCAATAATGTACGAGTTTTAATTAAGAACTAGCGTAACGTCACTAGTATAATGAAAACTGGCGTTATACCACAAGTTAACTGAAAACTGGCATTACGCCACTAGTTAACTGAAAAGTGGTGTTACGCAACTAGTATAATGAAAATTGGCGTAACGTCTTTAGTATAATGAAAACTGACATGACGCCACTAGTTTACTGAAAGCTGGCGTTACGCCAATAGTATAATAAAAAATGACGCGACGCAACTAGATTAATGAAACCTGTTGTGATGCCACTAGTTTAATCAAAAGTGTCGTGACACCACTAGTTAAATGACAAATGTTAATGTTGTTACAACACATTCAAATTAGTCCATTTATTCAAAATCACCCAATTGTGTTTGAGACAAGTTATCTCTACTGAGACATTCACGTGCACTAAGTACCATCTTCTTGTGGTGGAGACGATATTTGTAAAGGCTTGGTCAGGAATTATGATATGGCGGGCAACTGGTTTGGCAATTAAATGATGGAATAATTAACTTTAATATAAACACACATACATGTATGTGCATCAGCACTGGAAATCAAATATATTTTACCTATCCAACAGGAGCAATATTCAAATACTTGTATCTCTATCTTATTTAATATATCTGGTTTCTTACCTGGTCATTCGACTGTTTATCAATTAATTGACATTTACAATCAAATATGTATAGCTTTTGAAAGTATGGCATGATATTTTGTGACATTTCAAAGGCATTCTACCGTGTATTGCACAAAGGTTTAACTTTCAAACTTCGTCAGCATGGAATATCGGGCAATCTAATTAACTGGATAGATAATTATTTGACAAATAGGAATCAAGGGGTATTTGAAAAATCTTCCTTTTCATAAAAAAATACTTAAATGCAGGTGTTCCTCAAAGCTCTGTTTTAGGACCGTTGTTGTTTTTAATTTATGTAAATGATATTGCTGATTCCTTAATTTGCACAACAATATTTTTCACTGATGATAGCTTTCTTGCGGTATCTACATCCGACACAAAATACATGGAAACTGTTATAATGACGATTTGCGAAAAATATCTCTTTGGGCAAAACAGTGGCTGGTCAATTTTAATCCGTTTAAAACGGAAGTTATGTTCTGTTTTCTAATAGATAGACACATACCAACTTTACATTTTGGTAATATACAACTTACATACGTTGACCATCATAAACATCTTGGAATAACATTTAATAATGATGAGACGTGACATGAGCATATTTCAAATATCGTAACTTCAGCTTCCAAAGTTATTAGTTCAATGCGATTTATGAAATTTAACTTGAAACACAAAACTCTAAGTCAATTATATATTTCTTATCTTCGGCCTATACTAGAATATGCATTAATAGTTTAGGATAATTGTACAGTTTATGAAAAGAATACTATTAAAAAAACTACAATATGAAGCCGCAAGAATAGTAACGGGTCTCACACGTTTTGTATCAATAGAAAAGTCATTAAATAAAATTGGTTGGCTTTCTTTGGAAGATAGGAGAAAAATACAAAAACTTATTTTAGTCTATAAAGAAAAAAATGGACACTTACCTAACTATTTAAACGAAATATTTCCACCAACTATATACGATTTAAACCATTATAATTTCAGAAATAACTCCAATTTTGTAACATTATCAAGGCGTACAAATTGTACTCAAGGTCAATTATTCCTTCATCACTTAAATTATGGAACGAACTTGACATGTCTATTCGAGAGTCATCTTCACTTCTTACTTTCAAAACAAACTTAAAGAGCATTTAACCTCAACTGGTCCCCAAATTATGTTTGTTTGAAGAAATATACTTAGCAGTTCAAGATGCCCGTTTCAGGAAGAATTGCAGTAACTTAAAGAAAGAAACTTTTATTTGCAATTCAATAGGCCGTGGGCCCGTGTGAACATATACAAAACAGGAATAAATTTACATACAAGACGCAACACATACTGTATCTTATATTACAAAAAACGTGTAAAGAAAAAAGAGAAAATATCACGTATACATAACGCAATGTGCATACATATATACACAAATAAAACATGTATACCAGATACATGTTAATTAATTGGTTCTATTTTATTAGGTAACACTTAATCAAATCCATACATAAAAAATTTGTAGAAATTCAAACACAGACAATAGAGAAATACTGTCATGTATTCTTGTTAAGGAGAAAGTACATGTATGATGTTAATACACAAGTAAGTATACTTTATAATTATCAGAATATACAAATTATTTTTTTTAATCCACAATCAACATATTTCAAGTAGACTTCTTTTTTTTTTAGTAAGATTATTGAAAAATATAAATTTATTTCATGTGATTTAAAATGAACTTGTTAACATTTTATTTATGCATATAATTTAGTAACACATGTCATAACACACAAGTACTTACTAACACATACCATATGCATATACATGAACACATTCATACGTATATATATTTTACATATATATCAAATAAGTTTAAGCCATAGACACGGTAAATACAATAGTGTTATGTATTTTCAATGATGTTCTTCTTTTCAAAAGCTTTAAACATATACATGCTTAAACTTCTAACTACATTTTCATCTTTACTACCTAAAAGTTGTACTAGTTTATACATACTTGGTCTATACTAAAAATATTTATTTATAAATGTTCTACGTAATTCTACATATAATGAACACTCCATAATGAAATGATATTCGTCTTCAATTGTTTGACAAGAGTTACATTTTCTATCTTCAAAAGGGATACTTCAATGGTGATGCATATATTAACAACCTAAGAGATAGCCCGTTTTGTGTTTGTGGTAATGAATTTGAAGATGCAGAACATTTTATTTATAAATGTAACCGTTTTAGGAATGAAAAACATTTTACTAATACTCGTGCATTTCATCTATTAAGTACATGGACATTGCTGTACGACACACCAGATATCTCATAATCATAATCAATTTATTTTCTAAGAATTTCAAAAATATATTAAAAACACAAAACGTTACTGATTATTAAAGTATGTTAAGCGTGGCTGTCGAGTTTTTAAATTGAACAATATGTGGGGCGATTGTTTGGTTTCTGTTATGATGGGCAATAGGGTAAGTTTATCAAGCGGGGATTTCGTCCTTCATTTTTTTTTCACATTTCTGTGTATTTTTTCTTTTCAAGTTTATGGTATTCATTTAAAATTATAACCTTCGTTATGAATGTTATTACATTTAATTCCGGTATACATAATATATTGATGTTGGTGATATGGAGAGAACTAATGTTGTTATAACTTGTAGTTCAATACCTTTGCGTATGTTATATATAAATATGTATTATCATGTGATATTGAATATCTGTAACATAAGTAATAAAATATGTTTAAACTAATATATTATCTATGTGTGGACCCTGCATTAAACAGCAAATATTTTTACCGTAAATATAATCTTGTGCTACATGTTAGAAAGTGTTACCTGCATAAGATGAATCACCGAAAACAATCAAACACACAAAACTAATAATGCAATTGTTAAGGTAATTTAATGAAACCATTGCTCAATAATAGTCAAATCGAACTCCACTGAAAACCAGACTTTACAGGATAACAAAATACGTCCGATTCTAAGAACAAAGCGGAGACTATAGACGCGTTATGTTTATTGTTTCTTATGGATTTCTCTTGTTGTATGTTTGGGATGATTTATAATATATAAAAGAAGCATTTCTAAAGGATTCAAGCACTAAAACTGCTACAAAATGATTACAAGAATAACTTTTGTTTAATTTTCAAAACGTTTTGAAGAAGTAAATTGAATTTGTATTTGTTAGAAATTAATAAAATGCTAAGCAATAGTTTTAAATTACAGAGTGTCGCTTTTAAGAATGCATTGCCATGTGTTTGATAAACTTATCCATCATGTAAATACATTTAACTGTAAAGCATTCGAGACAGTTACCGAAATATGTAATTGTGTATTAAAATGCCAACTTGATACTGAAACGTTTGGTGTGTAATGAATGTGAAACACAAGCTAGTATACTTGCCGATCAATTGTAACTTGGATGGTGATGAATTCTTATTGGTCGGGTAGAATTCGCTCTCTACATGTTAGATTTGCGTTGATGAAGATGTATCATGGAATTTGAAATTAGAATTTGTCAATCAATTCGAATTTCTCATTAGTTTGTCTTAAGTACGTTTTGTATATCGCTTCTCAGTGAGAATGCCGTAAGTACATTTACAGCTTTCCAAAATAATAAAAAAAACAACAACTAATTTTAATTAAATAAATGAACAATTTCAGAGCCAATGTCTGAGAAAGTATGAAGTTATTGCCAAGTCCAATAAGTTATATTGGTATTATAACACAGTAAAACTATTAACGTTAATATACATTTTCCGGAATATCCAGTGGATTGTATATAATATAAGATTAAGACACAAACAAAAATCAGTTTAGACACAATTAGCTCCGACAGTACAATTTATTTTTAAACCGGCAATATGACCTGTCACATTTGTACCTGGATGAAACAATGCCCTCGCTAGACTAGTTCCGGTTAAACATATATTAATTATTAGTTTATACGAGTCATAAAATACTATCAAAAGTAGACGCTCGTAAAATAACTCACACCATTAACTAGTTTAGGGTAGTCCCTCCATTGATGCAAAAAAAAGAGTTCAAGTACAATGTAGCAAATCTATTAAAGCTTGTTTGGATTTAAGTCTTTAGTGTTAATAATGTAAGAATCATGTAATTCTATGTTTCAGTACGGTACTGATATACCTACGCTTTGTACAACAGATAACAATCCTATATATCATGTTGACGTTAAATCACATAACATTGACATTAAAGAGAAATGTATCAGGGCTGGCGCTGTTCCAGTGACGCATTTTTTAAATTTATTTTCACATGCAATTTCCAGATTTAGAAAAGCTGGTATTTTACTTAACATGATCAAGATTATTCATTCTAATTGGCAAGTTGACAGCTAAAACATGTAGAGCTTGTTGCTTACACGGTGAGTTGGCCTTTTGAACTCATACCCCAAAACTATTTGCGAGTCATTGTCGTCTTGATGACGACCATCACACGGCGAGGCTGTTTTTCATGACGAAAGTCGTGTAAACTTTCAAAACAAAAGGACCGCACCAACGTGCAAAAAAATGTTTCTTCATTTTGTCACGTGTTGCAATGAAAACGACAATTATAATATGCAGGTATTAAATGAATTTATTTTATTTATTTCATATAGCTTGTGTATAGTTATTTAGTTTTAAGGAGCGTACATGTTAATGTACAAAACGTGTATTCGTATTTCATAAGACGATGTAGAGAGATCGTGAAACTGCTTCTGTTTATTTGTCTTTAGTTTGATAACTATGCTTCTTGCTATTGTCTGATGTTGTTATTGTCTGGTGTTGTTGCTGTCTGATGTTGTTGTTGTCTGATGTTGTTATTGTCTGGTGTTGTTGTTGTCTGATGTTGTTGTTGTCTGATGTTGTTATTGTCTGGTGTTGTTGTCTGATGTTGTTGCTGTCTGGTGTTGTTGTTATTGTCTGATGTTGTTATTGTCTGGTGTTGTTGTTGTCTGGTGTTGTTATTGACTGGTGTTGCTATTGTCTGGTGGTGTTGTTGTCTGGTGTTGTTGTTGTCCGGTGTTGCTGTTGTCTGGTGTTGTGATTCTGTTGTCTGGTGTTGGTGTTGTCTGGTGTTGCTGTTGTCTGGTGTTGTTGTTGTTGATGTCTGGTGGGGCTGTTGTCTGGTGTTGCTGTTGTTGCTGTTGTTGCTGTTGTTGCTGTTGTCTGATGTTGCTGTTGTCTGATGTTGCTGTTGTCTGATGTTGTTATTGTCCGATGTTGCTGTTGTCCAATGTTGTTGTTGTCCCATGTTGTTGCTGTCCGATGTTGTTATTGCCTGATGTTGTTGTTGTCTGTTGTTTTTGTTGATCGGTGTTGTTATTGTCTGGTGATGTTGTTGTCTGATGTTGCTGTTGTGTGATGTTGCTGTTTTTTGATGTTGCTGTTGTCTGATGTTGCTGTTGTCTGATGTTGTTGTTGCCTGATGTTATTTGTCCGATGTTGTTATTGTCCGATGTTGTTGTTGCCCGATGTTGCTGTTGTCTGCTGTTGTTGTTGTCCAATGTTGTTGTTGTCCGATGTTGTTGTTGCCCGATGTTGTTGTTGTCCGATGTTATTATTGTCCGATGTTGTTATTGTCCGTTGTTGTTATTTGTCTGATGTTGTTATTTTCCGGTGTTGTTATTGTCCGATGTTGCTATTGTGCGATGTGACTGTTGTCCGATGTTGCTGTTGTCCGCTGTTGTTATCCAATGTTGTTTTTGCCCGATGTTGTTGTTGCCCGATGTTGTTGTTGCCTGATGTTGTTGTTGTCTGATGTTGTTTTGTATTGTCTGATGTTGTTATTGCCTGATGTTGTTGTTGTCTGGTGTTGCTGTTGTCTGGTGTTGCTGTTGTCTGATGTTGATGTTGTCTGGTGTTGCTGTTGTCTGATATTGTTGTTGTTGTCTGATGTTGTTGTTGTCTGATGTTGTTTTGTATTATCTGAAGTTGTTATTGCCTGATGTTGTTGTTGTCTGCTGTTGCTGTTGTCTGGTGTTGCTGTTGTCTGATGTTGATGTTGTCTGGTGTTGTTGTTGTCTGATGTTGCTGTTGTCTGGTGTTGCTGTTGTGTGATGTTGTTGTTGTCTGGTGTAGTTGTTTTCTGGTGTTGCTGTTGTCTGATGTCGCTGTTGTCTGGTGTTGCTGTTGTCTGATGTTGCTGTTGTCTGATGTTGTTGTTGCCAGATTTTTTTGTCTGACGTTGTTGTTGCCTGATGTTGTTGTTGTCCGATGTTGTTGTTGCCTGATGTTGTTGTTGCCTGATGTTGTTATTGTCTGATGATGTTGTTGTCTGATGTTGTTATTGTCTGATGTTGTTTTGTATTGTCTGATGTTGTTATTGTCTGATGTTTTTGTTGTCTGTTGCAGTTGTTGTTGTTGTCTGAGGTTGTTGTTATCTGATGTTGTTATTGTCTGATGTTGTTGTTGTTTGATGTTGTTATTGCCTGATGTTGTTATTGTCTGATGCTGTTGTTGTCTGATGTTGTTATTGTCTTATATTGTTGTTGTCTGTTGTTGTTGTTGTTTGTGTTGTTGTCTGAGGTTGTTGTTGCCCTGATGTTGTTGTTGCCTGATGTTGTTATTGTCTGATGCTGTTGTTGACTGATGTTGTTATTGTCTGATGTTGTTTTGTTTTGTCTGATGTTGTAATTGTGTGATGTTGTTGTTGTCTGTTGTTATTGACTGATGTTGTTGTTGCCTGATGTTGTTGTTGCCTGATGTTGTTATTGTCTGATGCTGTTGGTGTCTGATGTTGTTATTGCCTGAGGTTGTTATTGTCTGATGTTGTTGTTGTCTGATGTTGTTATTGCCTGATGTTGTTGTTGCTTGATGTTGTTGTTGCCTGATGTTGTTATTGTCTGATGCTGTTGTTGTCTGATGTTGTTATTGTCTGATGTTGTTTTGTATTGTCTGATGTTGTTATTGTGTGATGTTGTTGTTGTCTGTTGTTGTTGTTGTTGTTGTTGTTGTTGTTGTTGTTGTTGTTGTTGTCTGAAGTTGTTGTTGTCTGATGTTGTTATTGTCTGATGTTGTTGTTGTCTGTTGTTGTTGTTGTCTGAGGTTGTTGCTGTCTGAGGTTGTTGTTGTCTGATGTTGTTATTTCTGATGTTGTTGTTGTCTGATGTTGTTGTTATCTTATATTGTTATGGTCTGATGTTGTTATTTGTTTATTGTCAATATGCACTTGGAAACACTATTGTTCTGCATGAAAATTACTTAAATTAAAGAAACTGACAGCTGTATATATTATGACTTTTCAATTTAAAACAAAAAACAACACTCCTCTCCACCATTAAACGTATTCGCTAAACACGGATACGGTTTGTGTATAAATCACATATGCAATGCTCCTTCGGTGTTTGACGTATCTTTATAACCTAATTCCTACAATTAAGGACTTATGTCTAATACCAAATGGCACCTATTTTCGACTTATAATCGTCATTCTGTCATTGGGATATTCAATCGATGGATGCCAACAATAACTTTAAATACAGCAAATCATAAGGGAAAAATTCGAAATCAAAGCCCGATTAATGGTTTGTGGTTAACTATGGATACAATTTTGATTTTAATGACTATGATACAAAGTACACTTGTCAACAGAACACGTGTTAAGATCTTCCTGTAAGTCTAATAACAACAAGACGTGGAGAGAGAGAGAGAGAGAGAGAGAGAGAGAGAGAGAGAGAGAGAGAGAGAGAGAGAAGAGAGAGAGAGAGAGAGAGAGAGAGAGAGAGAGACTCGTCAGTACATAACCTTCCGTCTATCCAATATCACACGCAGTTAATCATTTTGAATTTGCATATAATGTTATATGTTTGCTTGAGAAAGGCAATTGTGTCTTGTTTTAAACTTGTTTATTTGCCTCGATTGTGAAAATTAGATAAATCACGCTAGATGTCTTCCTGTGTAGAACCAGTACTTAGCATATGCTGATAAAGTGTCTTGCTCCAGGACACCACACATAGCCGTGACGATGTCTTCCTATGTAGAACCAGTACTTAGCATATGCTGATAAAGTGTCTTGCTCCAGGACACCACACATAGCCGTGGCGATGTCTTCCTATGTAAAACCAGTACTTAGCATATGCTGATAAAGTGTCTTGCTCCAGGACACCACACATAGCCGTGGCGATGTCTTCCTATGTAGAACCAGTACTTAGCATATGCTGATAAAGTGTCTTGCTCCAGGACACCACACATAGCCGTGGCGATGTCTTCCTATGTAGAACCAGTACTTAACATATGCTGATAAAGTGTCTTGCTCCAGGACACCATACATAGCCGTGACGATGTCTTCCTATGTAGAACCAGTACTTAGCATATGCTGATAAAGTGTCTTGCTCCAGGACACCACACATAGCCGTGGCGATGTCTTCCTATGTAGAACCAGTACTTAGCATATGCTGATAAAGTGTCTTGCTCCAGGACACCACACATAGCCGTGGCGATGTCTTCCTATGTAGAACCAGTACTTAGCATATGCTGATAAAGTGTCTTGCTCCAGGACACCACACATAGCCGTGACGATGTCTTCCTATGTAGAACCAGTACTTAGCATATGCTGATAAAGTATTTTGCTCCAGGACACCACACATAGCCGTGACGATGTCTTCCTATGTAGAACCAGTACTTAGCATATGCTGATAAAGTGTCTTGCTCCAGGACACCACACATAGCCGTGGCGATGTCTTCCTATGTAGAACCAGTACTTAGCATATGCTGATAAAGTGTCTTGCTCAAGGACACCACACATAGCCGTGACGATGTCTTCCTATGTAGAACCAGTAATTAGCATATGCTGATAAAGTATCTTGCTCCAGGACACCACACATAGCCGTGACGATGTCTTCCTGTGTAGAACCAGTACTTAGCATTTGCTGATAAAGTGTCTTGCTCCAGGACACCACACATAGCCGTGGCGATGTCTTCCTATGTAGAACCAGTACTTAGCATATGCTGATAAAGTGTCTTGCTCCAGGACACGACACATATTTCTTACTCGAACGTTAGTAATTCATGCATTGGAAACATATTGCTTTAAAGTTATGTTATAGTTATGTTATTACAAATTGTTTCAGATATATTGGTCCCATTAGCACAAAAAGACGACACGTGTCCTCTTATTCCATTAAACCCTCGATGGCATAAAACATGAAGTTAAATATTCAAACAAACAAACAAACAACTTTAAAAGTATAGTTTTATTGACGATAACAGACAAAAAAATTTATTATAAAATCATTATTCTGCATTCAATCCGTCTTAAATTTATCATCGGCAGACCGTGTTCATTAACATCTTTGATAAATATTCATCTCGGTAGGAGTCAGAATGTAGTGGTGTACATCGGGAAGGTTCTACAATTTATGAGACAGTCATGTCAGTTTATGTTGTTTGACTTGTTAACTTCATATCGATTGAAAAACAAGTTCTTACATCGTATATACACTACACTCGGTGGCTTCTTCGGCTCAAACAGTAATGCGGAAAGAGTGCCTTGGCCAACGACACAACATGTGGTTATTGAAATGATACTAATATGAAATGGGAAACGATGACTTTGCATTTTTTATAAATCAATGTTTCAAGGATAAGTCTAAAACCATGAGATGAATTCAAACACTTGTTTTCGTATTTGATAAAGAACCTGTTTTGTTACGTTCTAGCTATCAGGAGTGTTTGTGTGACTGGTAATACAGAGAATTGGTGGTATAACTACATCTATTTAAAATACACATTAATTATAAAAGCGTTTAGCATGATTGCCAATGATAATTCAGCCATTCCAGGATAGTTTCTATTTAGAGACGGTATGTTAAGCGTTGCCACACTGGATGCCACAGACATATGATACGGAACTCTTCATCCAGTCACCGAGCAACCAGGCGTAGGTCTGTCCTATAATTCTGATGAGCAACCAGGCGTAGGTCTGTCCTATATTTCTAATGAACAACCAGGCGTAGGTCTGTCCTATATTTCTAATGAGCAACCAGGCGTAGGTCTGGCCTATATTTCTAATGAGCAACCAGGCGTAGGTCTGGCCTATAATTCTGATGAGCAACCAGGCGTAGGTCTGTCCTATAATTCTGATTTTAAAGTATTCGGTATGACCCAGCATTGGAATGAATCCACCACCTCATGAATGCTTGGCGGCATATCTGCTAATAGTCATTGTGGTGTGCAGAAGACATAATTCCAGTGACTACACTTATAAGTGACATATTGCTGGAGATATTTTGTATGAATGTTTTATTTTTATTCAACCTTCACATTGATATATATCGAAATATCTAGCTATGGTTACAAAAAGATGTCCAACAAGAGACGTTTCTTTCAAAAGACTTAGCCAACACACCAGTAATGCTGAGGAAAGTGACAACAGAAGCCAATGGTAGAGATATTGCCGCATAGCTTAAACCAGGTGCACCGTTGCAATTAATTTCGTACATGTACTTCTCCTCGCCACTTCATTTTCAAAAACTTACCGTGCCAATTTAGTAGCGTATGGATGTGCAGCATGCACATATGTGCACAATAGTACGAGGTAAGTAAAAAGTAGCAAGTGACGTGATGCTATACGCACATATCTTCGGTAGTTTTACAAAGTAAGTCTGATCAAGTATAGCATAATGATTAAACGTACGGCATGACAAGGATAAGTGACGTATCTAGTATCTCTGTATGTAAAATTGTTTGTAGTGTCACATCAACATTGTGTCCTCTTTCTTCTCTCTCGTAGAACAATCAAAGAGAAAAGTTTAATGGCCGGTTTTAAAAAGAATCAACCACCAAAAAATATAATACATTGTAGAATATTATGACCATAGCCTCTTTTGATAGTCGTATTGATATAATTAGTAAATAAGGATAAAAAAGACCAGTGACCCAATATTTCACCAAGCTTGTAAACTAAATAGGTACAGAAAAACATCGATTGTTTTGAAATCGTTGTTGTATTTTGCAAGTGATAGGATAATTATGGTTGTAAACATTGAATTAAGAAAAGACTTGAGTAATAAGTGATGATAATTAGTAATGATAATTAGTGATGATAAATAGTGAGGATAATTTGTGATAAGTGATGATGATAATAAGTGATGATAATTAGGGATGATAGTTAGATAATTAGTGATGATAATTAGGGATGATAGTTAGTGATGTTAATTAGGGATGATAGTTAGTGATGATAATAAGGGATGATAGTTAGTGATGATAATAAGAGATGATAGTTAGTGATAATAATTAGGGATGATAGTAAGTGATGATAATTAGGGATGATAGTTAGTGATGATAATTAGGGATGATAGTTAGTGATGATAATTAGGGATGATAGTTAGTGATAATAATTAGGGATGATAGTTAGTGATGATAATTAGGGATGATAGTTATAGTTATGATAATTAGGGATGATAGTTAGTGATAATAATTAGGGATGATAGTTAGTAATGATAATTAGGGATGATAGTTAGTGATGATAATTAGGGATGATAGTTAGTGATGATAATTAGGGATGATAGTTAGTGATTATAATTAGGGATGATAGTTAGTGATGATAATTAGGGATGATAGTTAGTGATGATATTTAGGGATGATAGTTAGTGATGATAATTAGGTATGATAGTTAGTGATGATAATTAGAGATGATAGTTAGTGATGATAATTAGGGATGATAGTTAGTGATGCTAATTAAGGATGATAGTTAGTGATGATAATTAGAGATGATAGTTAGTGATGATAATTAGGGATGATAGTTAGTGATGCTAATTAGGGATGATAGTTAGTGATGATAATTAGAGATGATAGTTAGTGATGCTAATTAGGGATGATAGTTAGTGATGATAATTAGGGATGATAGTTAGTGATGATAATTAGGGATGATAGTTAGTGATGATAATTAGGGATGATAGTTAGTGATAATAATTAGGGATGATAGTTAGTAATGATAATTAGGGATGATAGTTAGTGATGATAATTAGGGATGATAGTTAGTGATGATAATTAGGGATGATAGTTAGTGATTATAATTAGGGATGATAGTTAGTGATGATAATTAGGGATGATAGTTAGTGATGATATTTAGGGATGATAGTTAGTGATGATAATTAGGTATGATAGTTAGTGATGATAATTAGAGATGATAGTTAGTGATGATAATTAGGGATGATAGTTAGTGATGCTAATTAAGGATGATAGTTAGTGATGATAATTAGAGATGATAGTTAGTGATGATAATTAGGGATGATAGTTAGTGATGCTAATTAGGGATGATAGTTAGTGATGATAATTAGAGATGATAGTTAGTGATGCTAATTAGGGATGATAGTTAGTGATGATAATTAGGGATGATAGTTAGTGATGATAATTAGGGATGATAGTTAGTGATGATAATTAGGGATGATAGTTAGTGATGATAATTAGGGATGATAGTTAGTGATGATAATTAGAGATGATAGTTAGTGATGCTAATTAGGGATGATAGTTAGTGATGATAATTAGAGATGAAAGTTAGTGATGCTAATTAGGGATGATAGTTAGTGATGATAATTAGGGATGATAGTTAGTGATGCTAATTAAGGATGATAGTTAGTGATGATAATTAGAGATGATAGTTAGTGATGATAATTAGGGATGATAGTTAGTGATGCTAATTAGGGATGATAGTTAGTGATGATAATTAGAGATGATAGTTAGTGATGCTAATTAGGGATGATAGTTAGTGATGATAATTAGGGATGATAGTTAGTGATGATAATTAGGGATGATAGTTAGTGATGATAATTAGGGATGATAGTTAGTGATGATATTTAGGGATGATAGTTAGTGATGATAATTAGAGATGATAGTTAGTGATGCTAATTAGGGATGATAGTTAGTGATGATAATTAGAGATGAAAGTTAGTGATGCTAATTAGGGATGATAGTTAGTGATGATAATTAGGGATGATAATAAGTGATGATAATTAGGGATGATAGTTAGTGATTAATTAGAGATGATAGTTAGTGATGCTAATTAGGGATGATAGTTAGTGATGCTAATTAGGGATGATAGTTAATGATGCTAATTAGGGATGATAGTTAGTGATGCTAATTAGGGATGATAGTTAGTGATGATAATTAGGGATGATAGTTAGTGATGATAATTATAAATGATAGTTAGTGATGCTAATTAGGGATGATAGTTAGTGATGATAATTAGGGATGATAGTTAGTGATGATAATTAGGGATGATAGTTAGTGATGCTAATTAGGGATGATAGTTAGGGATGATAGTTAGTGATGATAATTAGGGATGATAGTTAGTGATGATAATTAGAGATGATGGTTAGTGATGATAATTAGGGATGATAGTTAGTGATGATAATTAGGGATGATAGTTAGTGATAATAAATCAAATAAGCTAACAATGTGAATCCCATATAATGTAGCATTATCATTAAAAAGAGTGGTAGGTGTATTTTACAGACATCACATACACATAGCTGCAGATGAAAATAAAGATTAAGAGTAACTAAACTGCTACCATATTTGTACATGCTTGGACAAAATTGAATCCTCTTTTGACAAACAAATAAACAACCATGATCCATCACGAAGTAAAATTACATTAAGCACTTTCATAGCTAAGATTTCTATTTTAATCGATAAAGTGGTCATATTAACAATTTTATTAGTTTATTAGCCCTTTTCTGTTCTGACTAGCATGCGCACCTACTAGCACACAGGAGTTGTACATGAGGCTATAGCTAAAGAATGTCAAACAAATTGAGGAAGAGTCGACAAAATATTCCATTATGATTTTTACTTACTTTCACAACCATTCTTAATATGTATTCAGAGATTGGAGGGAAATCCTTTAATATAGATATATCTAATTCAAGGGAAACTATTGAATCTCAAAGTTTCGTATTAACACCTCTGTACAAAGTCAGGAGGCAATCCCTGAACAATTGCAAAAGCAGCTGAGGTAACAGAAACTGGTAGCAATACCGATGGACGGAAAATATGAGCAAGTATAATGTTCCACACGGTTGGAAGAAATATAAAACATGTTTAGTGCAACAGCTAGTATAATCAGGACATTGCAATATAAATTATGTAACGTTAAAAGCCGACTCCTATAATGAACACAGATGCCCTCTTCGTCAGTATTGTAGTGGCGTGTATCTTCCTTTCACCGTTACTTTATAAGCCTATATCTCTGTCAATAACATCTTTTTATATCATCGTACATTTTCCAAATCAGTTCACATCGTGTTTGGCAGTTTCTTGATTTGAAATTGTCATATATTTATACAATCAATGCAATGTCGTTATTTTGTCGCGACTATTGTTGTCACCAAAGTCATTAAGGTTTACATTTCCTACCATTGTTAGCTGTATATAACGACACTAGTAACCCTGACAATATCACAAAACACCTGGTGCGCCTGTGTGAGTCAGTGTGACAACGCTGGCCGTTAGAGGGAGGCATTTAATAATCCTCCGTTTGTATACTACTTATAGGATTAAATAATAAGTTTCCTTTTAAAAGGAACGACTTGCTTTTTTAGTAACTTAGCGTAATTATAAATATTTTATTGGTAAACGATAGTTTATAAACGCCTTTATCAAGAAACGCACGCATGCATGCACGCACGCACGGACGCACGCACACACGCACGCACACACGCACGCACGCAACATAGACTGACCTATAAGGTGTATTAAAAACCTCAATCGAGTTTCACTGCCAGTACTACGAGCCAAAACGTAGTGTAGAGTGTATTCTCTTCTACTGCAAAATTAGTGTGAGTAGGTGGTGTGTGTATGACAAGGCATAGCTAGGTCAAAAGAAACATACAGGCCTAGAAATATTGATGCGAATTCTGGGGTATTCCGCTATATTTTTTAAAAAAATGTAAATGACCAATAGAGCATTGATCTCAAACAAAATTACCATTGCGTCTTAAACAAAGCTACCATTGAGTCCCAAACAAAGCTACAACTGAGTCTAAAATAAGCCACTGTTGAGTCTCAAACAAAGCTTACATTGAGTCTCAAACAAAGCAACCATTGAGTTATAAACAAAGTTGACATTGGGTCTCAAACAAAGCTACCATTAGTCTCAAAATAAAGCTACCATTGACTCTCAAACAAAGCTACCATTGAGATTTAAAAAAAGCTACCAGTGTGTCTTAAACAAAGCTTACACTGAGTATCAAACAAAACTACCATTGAGTCTCAAACAAAGCTACCATTGATTCTTAAACAAAGCCATAATTGGGTCTTAAACAAAGTGACCAATGAATCTCAAACAAAGCAACCATTCAGTCAAAAACAAAGCTACCATTGAGTCTTAAACAAAGCTACCATTGAGTCTTAAACAAAGCTACCATTGAGTCTCAAACAAGGCTACCACTGAGTTTTAAACAAAGCTTCTATTGAGTCTCAAACAAAGCTAACACTAACTCGTGAACAAAGCTACCATTGAGTCTCAAACAAAGCTACCATTGAGTCCCAAACCAGCTATCACAGGGTCTCAAACAAAGCTACCATTACGTTTCAAACAAAGCTACCAATTAGTTTTAAACAAATCTACCATTGAGTCTCAAACAAAGCTAAGACTGAGATCTAAACAAAGCTACCATTGAGTTTCAAACAAAGCTATCACTGTGTCTTAAACAAAGCTACCATTGAGTCTCAAACAAAACTAACACTGAGTTTTAGAAAAAAAGTTACCATTGAATCTTAAACAAAGCTAGCATTGACATTCAAATACAGCTACCATTGAGTTTTAAACAAAGCTAACATTGAGTTTCAAACAGAGCTAAAACTTATTCTTAAATTAAGTTACCATTGCGTCTTAAACAAAGCTACCATTGAGTCGCAAACAAAGCTACCATTGAGTCCCAGACAAAACCACCATTAAGTCTAAAACAAAGCTACCACTGAGTATTAAACAAAGCTAACATTGAGTCTTAAACAAGGCTACTTGTGAGTCTTAAACAAAGCTACCATTAAGTCTTAAACAAAGCTACCATTGAATCTCAAACAAAGTTAAGACTGACTCTTAAACAAAGCCACCATTGAATCTTAAACAAAGCTACCATTGAGTCGCAATCACAGCTTCTACTAAGTCTCAAACAAAGCTAGCACAAAGTCTTAAACAAAGCTACCATTGAGTCGCAAACAAAGCTACCACTGAGTCTTAATCAAAACTACCATTGAGTCTTAATCAAAGCTAACATTGAGTGTTAAACAAAGCTATCATTGAGTCTCAAACAAAGCTACCATTGAGTCTCAAACAAAGCTACCATTGAGTCTTAAACAAAGCTACCATTGAGTCTTAAACACAGCTACCATTGAGTCTCAAACAAAGCTACCATTGAGTTTTAAACAAAGCTACCATTGAATTTCAAACAAAGCTACCATTGAGTCTTAATCAAAGCTAACATTGAGTCTTAAACAAAGCTACCATTGAGTCTTAAACAAAGCTACCATTGAGTCTTAATCAAAGCTAACATTGAGTCTTATACAAAGCTACCATTGAGTCTTAAACAAAGCTAACATTCAGTCTTAAAGAAAGCAACCATTGAGTTTTAAACAAAGCTACAATTGAGTCTTAAACAAAGCTACCATTGAATTTCAAACAAAGCTACCATTTAGTCTCAAACAAAGCCACCATTGAGTCTCAAACAAAGCTACCATTGAGTCTGAAACACAGCTACCATTGAATTTCAAACATAGCTACCTTTGAGTCTCAAACAAAGCTACCATTGAGTCTTAAACAAAGCTACCATTGAATTTCAAACAAAGGTACCATTGAGTTTCAAACAAAGCTTACAATAAGCCTTAAACAAAGCTATTATTGAGTTTTAAACAAAGCTACCATTTAGGTCCAAATAAAGCTACCATTGAGTTGCAAACAAAGCTATCACTGTGTTCCAAAGAAAGCTACCATTGAGTCGTAAACAAAGCTACCATTGAGTCTTAAACAAAGCTACCATTGAATTTCAAACAAAGCTAGCATTGAGTCTCAAACAAAGCTAATATTGAGTCTTAAACAAAGCTAACATTGTGTTTTAAACAAAGCTACCATTGAGTCTTAATCAAAGCTAACATTGAGTCTTAAACAAAACTACCATTGAGTCTCAAACAAAGCTAACATTGAGTCTTAAACAAATCTACCATTGAGTCTTAAGCAAAGCTACCATTGAGTCTTAAACAAAGCTACCATTGAATTCAAACAAAGCTACCATTGAGTCTCAATCAAAGCTAACATTGAGTCTTAAACAAAGCTAACATTGAGTCTTAAACAAAGCTACCATTGAGTCTTAAACAAAGCTACCAGTGAGTCTTAATCAAAGCTAACATTGAGTCTCAAACAAAGCTGCCATTGACCCTCAAACAAAGCTAACATTGAGTCTTAAACAAAGCTACCATTGAGTCTTAAAGAAAGCTACCTTTGAATTCAAACAAAGCTACCATTGAGTCTCAAACAAAGCTACCATTGAGTCTTAAACAAAGCTACCATTGAATTTCAAACAAAGCTACCATTGAGTCTCAAACAAAGCAACCATTGAGTCTTAAACAAAACTTCCATTGAATTTCAAACAAAGCTACCATTGAGTCTCAAACAAATCTTACACTAAACTTTAAACAAAGCTATTATTGAGTTTTAAACAAAGCTACCTTTGAATTTCAAACAAAGCTACCATTGAGTCTCAAACAAAGCTAACATTGAGTATTAAAGAAAGCTAACATTGGGACTTAAACAAAGCTACCATTGAGTCTTAAACAAAGCTACCATTGACTCTTAATCAAAGCTAACATTGAGTCTTAAACAAAGCTACCATTGACTCTTAATCAAAGCTAACATTGAGTCTTAAACAAAGCTACCATTGAGTCTCAATCAAAGCTAACATTGAGTATTAAACAAAGTTACCATTTAGTCTTAAACAAAGCTACCATTGAATTTCAAACAAAGCTACCATTAAGTTTTAATCAAAGCTACCATTGAGTCTCAAACAAAGCTAACATTGAGTCTTAAACAAAGCTACCATTGGGTCTCAAACAAAGCTAACATTGAGTCTTAAACAAAGCTACCATTGAGTCTTAAACAAAGCTACCATTGAGTCTTAAACAAAGCTACCATTGAGTCTTAAACTAAGATAACATAGAGTCTTAAACAAAGCAACCATTGAATTTCAAACAAAGCTATCATTGAGTCTTAATCAAAGCTAACATTGAGTCTTAAACAAAGCTAACATTGAGTCTCAAACAAAGCTACCATTGAGTCTTAAACAAAGCTACCATTGAATTTCAAACAAACTACCATTGAGTCTCAAACAAAGCTACCATTGAGTCTTAAAAAAAGCTACCATTGAATTTCAAACAAAGCTTCTATTGAGTCTCAAACAAAGCTACCATTGAGTCTCAAACAAAGCTAACACTGAGTCTTAAACAAAGCTATCATTGCGTCGCAAACAAAGCTATCATTTAGTCTGAAACAAAGCTACCATTGAGTCTTAAACAAAGCTACCATTGAGTCTCAAACAAGGCTACCACTGAGTTTTAAACAAAGCTTCTATTGAGTCTCAAACAAAGCTAACACTAACTCGTGAACAAAGCTACCATTGAGTCTCAAACAAAGCTACCATTGAGTCCCAAACCAGCTATCACAGGGTCTCAAACAAAGCTACCATTACGTTTCAAACAAAGCTACCAATTAGTTTTAAACAAATCTACCATTGAGTCTCAAACAAAGCTAAGACTGAGATCTAAACAAAGCTACCATTGAGTTTCAAACAAAGCTATCACTGTGTCTTAAACAAAGCTACCATTGAGTCTCAAACAAAACTAACACTGAGTTTTAGAAAAAAAGTTACCATTGAATCTTAAACAAAGCTAGCATTGACATTCAAATACAGCTACCATTGAGTTTTAAACAAAGCTAACATTGAGTTTCAAACAGAGCTAAAACTTATTCTTAAATTAAGTTACCATTGCGTCTTAAACAAAGCTACCATTGAGTCGCAAACAAAGCTACCATTGAGTCCCAGACAAAACCACCATTAAGTCTAAAACAAAGCTACCACTGAGTATTAAACAAAGCTAACATTGAGTCTTAAACAAGGCTACTTGTGAGTCTTAAACAAAGCTACCATTAAGTCTTAAACAAAGCTACCATTGAATCTCAAACAAAGTTAAGACTGACTCTTAAACAAAGCCACCATTGAATCTTAAACAAAGCTACCATTGAGTCGCAATCACAGCTTCTACTAAGTCTCAAACAAAGCTAGCACAAAGTCTTAAACAAAGCTACCATTGAGTCGCAAATAAAGCTACCACTGAGTCTTAATCAAAACTACCATTGAGTCTTAATCAAAGCTAACATTGAGTGTTAAACAAAGCTATCATTGAGTCTCAAACAAAGCTACCATTGAGTCTCAAACAAAGCTACCATTGAGTCTTAAACAAAGCTACCATTGAGTCTTAAACACAGCTACCATTGAGTCTCAAACAAAGCTACCATTGAGTTTTAAACAAAGCTACCATTGAATTTCAAACAAAGCTACCATTGAGTCTTAATCAAAGCTAACATTGAGTCTTAAACAAAGCTACCATTGAGTCTTAAACAAAGCTACCATTGAGTCTTAATCAAAGCTAACATTGAGTCTTATACAAAGCTACCATTGAGTCTTAAACAAAGCTAACATTCAGTCTTAAAGAAAGCAACCATTGAGTTTTAAACAAAGCTACAATTGAGTCTTAAACAAAGCTACCATTGAATTTCAAACAAAGCTACCATTTAGTCTCAAACAAAGCCACCATTGAGTCTCAAACAAAGCTACCATTGAGTCTGAAACACAGCTACCATTGAATTTCAAACATAGCTACCTTTGAGTCTCAAACAAAGCTACCATTGAGTCTTAAACAAAGCTACCATTGAATTTCAAACAAAGGTACCATTGAGTTTCAAACAAAGCTTACAATAAGCCTTGAACAAAGCTATTATTGAGTTTTAAACAAAGCTACCATTTAGGTCCAAATAAAGCTACCATTGAGTTGCAAACAAAGCTATCACTGTGTTCCAAAGAAAGCTACCATTGAGTCGTAAACAAAGCTACCATTGAGTCTTAAACAAAGCTACCATTGAATTTCAAACAAAGCTAGCATTGAGTCTCAAACAAAGCTAATATTGAGTCTTAAACAAAGCTAACATTGTGTTTTAAACAAAGCTACCATTGAGTCTTAATCAAAGCTAACATTGAGTCTTAAACAAAACTACCATTGAGTCTCAAACAAAGCTAACATTGAGTCTTAAACAAATCTACCATTGAGTCTTAAGCAAAGCTACCATTGAGTCTTAAACAAAGCTACCATTGAATTCAAACAAAGCTACCATTGAGTCTCAATCAAAGCTAACATTGAGTCTTAAACAAAGCTAACATTGAGTCTTAAACAAAGCTACCATTGAGTTTTAAACAAAGCTACCAGTGAGTCTTAATCAAAGCTAACATTGAGTCTTAAACAAAGCTGCCATTGACCCTCAAACAAAGCTAACATTGAGTCTTAAACAAAGCTACCATTGAGTCTTAAACAAAGCTACCTTTGAATTCAAACAAAGCTACCATTGAGTCTCAAACAAAGCTACCATTGAGTCTTAAACAAAGCTACCATTGAATTTCAAACAAAGCTACCATTGAGTCTCAAACAAAGCAACCATTGAGTCTTAAACAAAACTTCCATTGAATTTCAAACAAAGCTACCATTGAGTCTCAAACAAATCTTACACTAAACTTTAAACAAAGCTATTATTGAGTTTTAAACAAAGCTACCTTTGAATTTCAAACAAAGCTACCATTGAGTCTCAAACAAAGCTAACATTGAGTATTAAAGAAAGCTAACATTGGGACTTAAACAAAGCTACCATTGAGTCTTAAACAAAGCTACCATTGACTCTTAATCAAAGCTAACATTGAGTCTTAAACAAAGCTACCATTGAGTCTCAATCAAAGCTAACATTGAGTATTAAACAAAGTTACCATTTAGTCTTAAACAAAGCTACCATTGAATTTCAAACAAAGCTACCATTAAGTTTTAATCAAAGCTACCATTGAGTCTCAAACAAAGCTAACATTGAGTCTTAAACAAAGCTACCATTGGGTCTCAAACAAAGCTAACATTGAGTCTTAAACAAAGCTACCATTGAGTCTTAAACAAAGCTACCATTGAGTCTTAAACAAAGCTACCATTGAGTCTTAAACTAAGATAACATAGAGTCTTAAACAAAGCAACCATTGAATTTCAAACAAAGCTATCATTGAGTCTTAATCAAAGCTAACATTGAGTCTTAAACAAAGCTAACATTGAGTCTCAAACAAAGCTACCATTGAGTCTTAAACAAAGCTACCATTGAATTTCAAACAAACTACCATTGAGTCTCAAACAAAGCTACCATTGAGTCTTAAAAAAAGCTACCATTGAATTTCAAACAAAGCTTCTATTGAGTCTCAAACAAAGCTACCATTGAGTCTCAAACAAAGCTAACACTGAGTCTTAAACAAAGCTATCATTGCGTCGCAAACAAAGCTATCATTTAGTCTGAAACAAAGCTACCATTGAGTCATAAACAAGGCTTCTATTGAGTCTTATATAGAGCTACTATTGAGTCTGAAATAACGCTACAATAGAGTCTTATTATATTACATATACATTGGCTCGAATACCTTTTTATTACTGATGAAGAAATTCAATAACAAAAACAGAGTTCGAAATTTTTCCTTTTATCTGAATACAAGCCAAAAGCGGTAAACATATTTCAAAATAATCATTAAATATACAAGTAAACAGTAATAAATCTTACTTATCCAACTGTATCTTACTTTTATGTGTCTCTCTTTCAATATTTATATGTCATTGCTGCACTTTAAAATCTTGATGTAGTTCAATGCTGGAGAATAGTCTTGCGCTATAATGTGATTGTACTCATTGAAACCGCAGTGCATTTGTTTTACTGTACGTAATGACGTACGCGGGTGAGGGTTATAAGATATTTATAAGTACTGTATTGTTTAAGAATTTAAATGGATAGTTGCAGCTTTACAGATGAGACGTAAAATGCGTGACTGTTTTCTTCTTGAAGCAGATCTTTGTTTATTTTTTCAATACTAGTTCAATTATTCAACGGCGGTGAGGGCACATAGTCGGCTGTTAAATAGTACTAGACACACCTTATGTCGCTGACTACTTCCCACATAGTTAGAGGGTGGAGAATCGTGACCTAGAACAAAGTTCATGGCCAATCATCTATGATTTTTTTGGCCGAACTGGGTTACAAACTGATACCTCATTGATTGACAGTCCGGCCGACAGCGTTACCGACTTGGCTATCCGGGCCAGCCTATTTAAGTTTTAAGTACTTATAGTTTATACATTTATTAGCTCTGTTTTGTGCACTAGAAGGGTTATATTGAACTATAAGAGTGTTGTAACTATATCTTGATTATTACCTTTTATGAAATGTCTTGCGCTTCAGTTTAGAAACAAATTCCTATGAACAGAAATTTCGTGTTTTACATCTTCACATGATAAGACTATTTGGAACTATGCCGTTTGTAAACTCCTCACCGTTACACTGTGTGATAAAGAACAAGTTTGAAGTTTTTTGTAAAGATATTTATACTAATATTGTGTCTTGGTGAGGTTTAATAAAATATTTTAAATGCCATAAGACATGATATTTTGCCAATATTGCCATAGACATTAAATTTGAATACAATTTGAACTTTGAAAAATTTACCTACAAGCTGACAGTCCTGCTTTATTGCTCGAGATGCAATAATCGGAAATAGAAATGTGTATGTGAACTATTCGTTATACGTCTGTGACCCCAATCATGCACAAGGATGGTATTTTTTCATTAGTTTTAATTGTTAAGGTTTTCAAAATACACATGCATACCATCTCATCTTATAAAGGAATGTCAGCTCAGCGAAATTATAAAGCTTGCGTCAGTATATAGTTCCAATTACCTCATTGTATTCTCTCCCATTGCAAAATTGAATTAAATGGCAATTCTGCTCAAGTAAGTGTTCCTCTTTAATATATTGTTTCCATTATTGTAGAATAATTATTTCCATCATCGTTAATATAAAAAACGGCAACAATGGGTCATGTTGACTTATAAAGATGGTTCTTATGCAATGTGTTTCCCTGGTTGACGTCACTAGCCCTGATTGATATGTGTGCTCCTCACTAACCGATTTTGGTTAATTTTTATAGCGCGGGGTGGTAGGAAGGCATGGACTTTTTTTAATAGAAATGAGCTCATTAATTGTCTCTAATTCAAAAAATAAGAGTAATTTAATGTAAATTCGAAAATTGAAAATATTGAAAACTTTTTTTTCTTGTATTATCGAATTATTTAACCATCAATACATCAATTACATGTATATTATCACCATCTTCAACTGACTAACAGATTTGTTACTTTTAGTCCTTATTAAATGACCTTTATTGACGATTTAGCGTGAAATAATCATTGTACATTACACGGTTTAACTGATACAATTTTACACTCAAACTTTGTAAATTGTTTTCCCTAGGAATGTTACAGATTTGTACGGTTCTTGACAAATGAATCATTTAAAAGTGACCTTGACTAAATCAACTACTATTCACATATTTACTTTTATAAGTTCTCGCGAAATGATATACAAGGTTATTTCTATCATGGTTTTCTCATCCATCATGTTTTGGCATAATCCATTTTATAATGATTTATTTATTTTTTTCTGTTTTTGAAGTGTGCCGTGACATTGCTCATTTGCAGTTGATGCACGTGGTACATGTTAGCAATCACTGTCATTACAGTTGCCAATAGCAGTTGATATAAGTTCCATCTTATCTTTAACAATGTTGTGATTTGTAATGTTGTTTACTCTTAGAAACCCCCAGTATGAAAATTACAGAAAGCTTTAATAGCAAAAGTGATATGTAAATGTTTATTTTTATTTTCCCTCGAGAATAAAGAAAACGATTCATAATTTGGCGAAAGAAACTTGAATAAAAGGATATTGTCTGTAACTGATTACATCAGTCAAAATAAAAACAAGTAAACATATTTCAATCTTCAAATGTTCGTTTTAATGACAAAGAGCTTAGTAAATTTATGATTTGGACCCACAACCCATCGGCGCCAGGAACAAGCGTGTCAGTAAAAAAAAAAACGAAATATAAAATCTTAATACGAGTATTTGACAAATTAATACTGATGGATATATAAATGCATATGATTTCTTAAATTACAGTTACACAATGGAGTTCATATTTTAAGCTTTGCGAGGAATTGTCTCATCTAGGTTTTCCCCATAATTAGACTTTTATTCCTGAACGACATGGTCAATTATTCAATTAAATTCTGTAGTTGATACGAGGCATGCTTTATATCAATAAAATACTAAGCTCATACTCACAACGATTCCGTTTTTATGGCTTGTACAGACAAGTCATTGATAATAAACCGATTACCAACGTTGCATAAATTCTTAATAATGTCGTCGCTGATTACCACAATCAATAATGCACTGCTACAACTATTTATAGTGTCTCCTTCTGCAGCAACACGAGCATTACTCAAATCAATGATTTTGGCAATTTGACAACTTTGAAATATATTTTATTTAACCAGCTTTAGCTGTTGATTTAGAGCAAAAAACTTTCCCAAAATGGTATGCATTGAGTTTTATTAAAATAGGGAATGACCTTATAGTAACATCTTAATTCGGCAAAACACACATACATGTATTAGTTTCGTGCAATTCCAGATTATATGCGAAACGTAGTGGTTTTCAAAGTGTTGCCTTTCATCTAGCAGTGTCTTCGTATTCCATCTTAATCCAAAGATTATTGTTAAACTGTATTAGGTTCTGAATTGTTTTTATCAAACCGACCCTGATCTCGTAACGCGTCAAAATGGTGGATTTCACAGCCGACATAGCAGCAACTTTATACTTCATTGTAAATACAGTATAGACAATTGTTTGTGTTTCTGATTAGACAACAATATCAAGTGCCATCCTCCAGGGTGAACCGATTTTGCTTGACACATCTGTATCGTCTAGCATGGAATTCTGTTCTGCCTAATTATCTGTATACTGGACTGGTCCCCCGGTGAATGCATTGACTGATCTCCTAGACTTTTCCGCTGAACGGACCAATCTCGCCTCACTTGCGCTCCTCACATACCAGTTTGTGCATATGCACATTTATTGGTAAATGATTCAGCGAAAGTTAAAGACGTCACAATTCGTTGAGCGTTAAAATACTAAGAATTGTGGGAGGACATAGAATTCACTGCTTTTTCATTGAGGTTTAACAAATTGTTAGCATATTGCAGTCCGTGATATCTCCAAAATCAGGTATATTACATCCAATGAAAAAGCAGGAAATTATATGCTTGTCAAACAATGCAAAGCTATTTAACGCCTACTAAATTCAACTTTGCCTGAAACAACTGACGGATCATCGTTCTTATATATCATTGCATACTATCGGGCCCAAGTGAGGTAGCTGGGTCCGTACTACAGGCTTACCATTATATCATAAAACCAAGGGATAAAATGGGATATATTGAAGGCGATACCAAGGCTGAAACTGATTCTGAATTATTTTCGCTATTAGAAGGAAAGACATAAGACCGAATGCAGAGTTTGTATAAATTATGATGAAATAAACGGGTAACCCGAAATCGAGCTTTGCGAGGTTAGGAAAGGACAAAGATAAAAGTGTAGATTAAGTATAATCCAATAGAAGAAGAAGCTCATCAAAGGGGGAAGTGAGCAAACTTCTCCAAAACAATACATGACAATCTTCGCAAGGAGATAAGAATCGAATGAAAGTGAAGACGACAACTAACTACAAAACGATGCTCATCACATGTAGAGGTGACCAAGCTTCTCAAAATCAATACACGACACTCTCTCCAAGGAGATACGAATGACATGATAGCAATGATGATGTTACAACCAACTACAACAGGAGGCTCATCTCAGGGAGTATGCTTCCTGGTACGACAATGATGATGTAACAACCAACTACAACAGGAGGCTCATCTCAGGGAGTATGCTTCCTGGTACGACAATGATGATGTAACAACCAACTACAACAGGAGGCTCATCTCAGGGAGTATGCTTCCTGGTACGACAATGTTGATGTAACAACCAACTACAACAGGAGGCTCATCTCAGGGAGTATGCTTCCTGGTACGACAATGATGATGTAACAACCAACTACAACAGGAGGCTCATCTCAGGGAGTATGCTTCCTGGTAAGACAATGATGATGTAACAACCAACTACAACAGGAGGCTCATCTCAGGGAGTATGCTTCCTGGTATGACAATGATGATGTAACAACCAACTACAACAGGAGGCTCATCTCAGGGAGTATGCTTCCTGGTACGACAATGATGATGTAACAACCAACTACAACAGGAGGCTCATCTCAGGGAGTATGCTTCCTGGTATGACAATGCAATAATGCACTTTTTCTGACAGGGAAATTAAAGACAAAAGACTACTATTCTTACCGGATGAAGAAATGCAGTTTCCTGAAGTTATCAGAGCGTCGGTGCCAAGGAGTTACCAGAAGCAGCTTTACCCTTGGTTCAGCATAATATGCAAAACCAGAAAGAGAGCTAAGAGGTTTGGAGGATAAGGTTTACAAGCTGGTAAAAAGGGTATTCAAATATTTGCATGAAGAATATATATTTCGTCAGTTTGCACATCAATGGTGTCAGGGGGACTGAATGGTATGTTTATATGGAAAAAGTCAAACTCTATGGATGCAGATGTGGCTGCGCTAAATTGGTTTACATATATACAAATATCCAGGTTTAGAAAACGAGGAAGTGTCAATGGATCTAGAAGTGTGCCTTTAAAGCAGCAAAATGGAAAGACAGGTCTTCGAAACCCTTGTTGTGACGATGTCGTTGACAATATCACCCAAAGCAGACAAGGAGCACCAACAGAAGAAAGCGGTGTATCATTTTAGAATAGCGAATGTTGGATTTGAAAATGGATATGATATATCTTAAATTTGTGTTTGAAAGAACTACGATAGAACGTGCATCTTGTGCCAACAGAACAGAATGTCATCCTTACAAGATAATTTGCCGGATACAAAAATGCCGACTCAGGGAATAGAAAATGGCTTCATTAGAATAACATAATTGTGGAACTGAAGGACGGCTTTATAACAGCTTAAAGACATATTCAGTACAAACGCGGTACCCATGAGGGATCACCTAAAGGCGGACAAAATCGGAATCTCGTCCAGAATGGCACTCATCACCACCAGAAGATAGACAAAAAATAAATGACCTAACAGAGATACCACCATTCGCTGATCAATATGACCATTTCATAAGGCCATTCACTTCACGGTAGACAATATGGGCTCCAGGTAAGATACCGAAGTCTAGAAAGTAAATACCATAGAAGATAAGTGTTGAGTAAAAACGGCCAAAGTATCGGGAAAGAGGTGTTATCACCAAACTCCATATTACGACTAGAAGGTGAATTTAGCAAATGAATGTGTGCTTGAGTATAAATTAGAGCCGAGTGAAATAAAGGATGTAAGTATCCCAGGAATTATCCTGTTAAGAGTTATTAAGAACAGAAGAAATCGGATTGGACCACTCAGTCAATCCAGATATAATGTTTCACCAAAAAGAGCAACTGAAGATACTGTGCCGAAAGTAGAGTTCCATTCATGTTATTGCCATACACTGCCGAGGTATGACACATAGGCTTTGAATTTATATGAGATGCGTAAGATTTCTAAAAGACCAGGTTCCCTCAAATCAAAAGATCTATTAGCACTGCTTCACTGGATCCATGGAGAACGTTGATAGATGGGTAATGGAACTCTCGGACACAATGTTTGACCTCACAGTCCTAGCCAAGACATTCACCGACAGTTTAAAACCCCAGGGAGATCCTTTTGAACAATATTTTATTAGGATGTATTGTTCATACTTTTCTCTCTGCACAGAGATTTTAATAAGTTGGCATTTATTTAGGTTTGGACTGAAGCTATAGCTTCTGTCCTCGATATACCAATGGAGTAAATCTTAGAGAGCACAACAGCCAACACTACAATGTTTTGTTGCTGTTACTGATTACTCTGGTAACTGTGCTATTTGGCTAAGTAGTCATATCTATAATAATGGAGGAATGGAGCTTCATTAAGTTGACTTAATGGGATCCAATTGTTTCATTTAGATATGTCAATATTTGTATTCAACGGTCATAGAAGAAGCTTATATTGCCAAATCTGAACCAAAGTATTCATTCCTACCACTCGCTGTGCCCGTGCAAGAGTCACTGACGCCAGATGTATTTTTTTTAATTATAAATATACGAATTAGTTTTATTGGACGACGGTCGTAGACCTTTTAAAGTTGTCCATGGGGCATTCTACAAAAGGCAGAGCTATTCTAGTTCGTTTATTCACCGAGTGTTATTGCTTTATTGGAAATGGCAATTATTGTTTAGTAAAGCCATTTACTTCCTGAGGCTAAAATATGATAACAGTGAATTACTGTACAACGGTTAATCAGAAAAGTGTACGTTATTTTGTGCTGACCTTCCTGTGGAAACGAAGCATAAGTCATTTACACACGATCATATCTTAATGTCACCTTGAAGAAATATTTCATTTGATAAAAAGTGTGCTTTGGCTTTCGTCTTGCCTATAAACTACATTAAATTGAATCTTGGATATCACCTTATGACTTCGCATTAATCAGCATAGTAATTGTATGTAATACGACTGTGTTATACTTTGATGCTTGCAAATTTAACTATTTTGTTTTTAACATATTTAGTTGTAATTATCATTGTATCGTTTGAATAATTAAATGTAAAGTGAAGTACTTGGTGCACCATCTTTGTTGTGAATAGTATTTTAGATAAAATGACAATTAATACAAATATTTCACCGCGGCAGTTAAACCATTATAATGTCTTCATTATTTTATATTTTGGGCGCACGTTTCATCATTTGGTTTGGTTCATTTTTACAAGGACAACGTATTTCTAGTTGCATTCAATTGATATAAAGGGAGCAGACAGTCTAAGAAGTAAATAATAATGGTTTACTTTTGAAATATGTCTAAGGGATGTTGCGTGTTTGTTTGAGATAAACATAGTGCTGAAAAAATATATTGTTACATATTTTCTAATCATACAATTGAAAAACTAGATTTTGTCATTATTTAAACGTTCTTTTGTGTTTGATAAATGACAAACAAGAGACGAATTTGGCTAGTGTAGAATACAAAAATGTACACGGTTATGTCGTAAAACACAAACATGTACATGGGAATGTTGTAAAACACAAATTTACTGAACGTAATAGCTAACCCGCCAATTCCTGATATTTTATGTCTAAAATATATCAAAGTAATTTTCTTGAAATTTGAACTTGAATAAGAAAGCACATTTCTTTCTATCCTGTTGATGCCATTTCGTTCAGATTCAATACGAAGTCTATGTACTGATAAACGTAATTGCGTAATTACACTTATAAGACATCGGTATTAATATCCAGAGTTTGATATACTGTATGAAAACTAACGTTGTCTGGAAAGTATCACGATGTAAAGCGATTCAACTATTTTATGAAAGTCTATAGATAAAAGGAATGTGTTCCTTCATACAGTTACAGTGTCTGTTTCACTTTAGTTATATAGAAAACTTGTATTATCGTCTGGATATGAAATACACATTGCTTAACGGCAATCTAGTTAGCTTTCAATAAAACTTTCATATTTCATCATTAATACAAGAAGACCTACTTCGCCTTTGAAGTTAAATCTGAGTTACATTTTCATCATCTATTCCGATTAGAGTCTTCAAAAAATCTAAGTAATAAAAGCAGACAGAAATATCGAGTGGACGTGAGTGTTCATTGCACAAAACCGATAGAAGCATTCCGAATAATCAACAATCGATATGACTGTGCACCAATGTCTGTCGGGGACTTTTCCTCTGGTAATACGAACGTTTGTAAACCATAAAGCGTTTCTTTTCCGATTTACGAAAAACATATTTTTTTCCCCAAAATCGAGAACAGTTTTAAATCTGAATGAAAATACTGCAGAAGTCCACTTGGAGCGACATTTATAATTTTTACTTAAATATTATATTTTATAATTTAGCTTATTATTGTTTAAATATAAAATAGTATTATTAAAATAGTACATTTTAAAGTTATCTGAAAGTGTATGGAAAGATGTAAGTGGCGAGTTGTTTTGGCTGGAGGACTAAAAGCTTACGAGCTTACGAGACCATTACTATGCCAAAACAACGAAACACAGCTGCATTACTTGACGCTGTAGGGCTTTCTACAAAACACAGCTGCTTCACTTGACGTTGTAGGGCTTTCTACAAAACACAGCTGCATCACTTGACGCTGTAGGGCGTTCTACAAAACACAGCTGCATCACTTGACGCTGTAGGACGTTCTTCAAAACAAAGCTGCATCAATTGACGCTGTAGGGCGCTCTACAAAACACAGCTGCATCACTTGACGCTGTAGGGCGTTCTACAAAACACAGCTGCATCACTTGACGCTGTAGGGCGTTCTTCAAAACACAGCTGCATCACTTGACGCTGTAGGGCGTTCTACAAAACACAGCTGCATAAATTGACGCTGTAGGGCGCTCTACAAAACACAGCTGCATCACTTGACGCTGTAGGGCGTTCTACAAAACAAAGCTACATCACTTGACGCTGTAGGACGTTCTTCAAAACAAAGCTGCATCACTTGACGCTGTAGGGCGTTCTACAAAACAAAGCTGCATCACTTGACGCTGTAGGGCGTTCTTCAAAACAAAGCTGCATCACTTGACGCAGTAGGACGTTCTACAAAACAAAGCTGCATCAATTGACGCTGTAGGGCGTTCTACAAAACACAGCTGCATCACTTGACGCAGTAGGGCGTTCTACAAAACAAAGCTGCATCAATTGACGCTGTAGGGCGTTCTACAAAACACAGCTGCATCACTTGACGCTGTAGGGCGTTCTACAAAACAAAGTTGCATCAACTGACGTAGAAGTGCGTTCTAAAAAACAAAGCTGCATCAATTGACGCTGTTGGGCGTTCTACAAAACAAAGCTGCATCACTTGACGCTGTAGGGCGTTCTACAAAACAAAGCTTCATCAACTGACGCAGTAAGGCTTTCTAAAAAACACAGCTACATCACTTGACGCTGTAGGGCGTTCTACAAAACAAAGCTGCATCAACTGACGCAGTAGGGCGTTCTACGTAACAAAGCTGCATCATTTGACGCTGTAGGGCGTTCTTCAAAACAAAGCTGTATCACTTGACGCTGTAGGGCGTTCTACAAAACAAAGCTGCATCACTTGACGCTGTAGGGCGTTCTTCAAAACGAAGCTGCATCACTTGACGCTGTAGGGCGTTCTACAAAACACAGCTACATCATTTGACGCAGTAGGGCGTTCTACAAAACACAGCTGCATCACTTGACGCTGTAGGGCGTTCTTCAAAACACAGCTGCATCACTTACGCTGTAGGGCGTTCTTCAAAACAAAGCTGCATCCCTTGACGCTGTAGGGCGTTCTACAAAACAAAGCTGCATCACTTGACGCTGTAGGGCGTTCTACAAAACACAGCTGCATCAACTGACGCAGTAGGGCGTTCTACAAAACAAAGCTGCATCAATTGACGCGGTAGGGCGTTCTACAAAACAAAGCTGCATCAATTGACACTGTAGGGCGTTCTACAAAACACAGCTGCTTCACTTGACGTTTTATGGCTTTCTACAAAACACAGCTGCACCACTTGACGCTGTAGAGCGTTCTACAAAACAAAGTTGCATCACTTGACGCTGTTGGGATTTCCACTTAACAAAGCTGCTTCACTTGACGTTTTATGGCTTTCTACAAAACACAGCTGCATCACTTGACGCTGTAGGGCGTTCTACAAAACACAGCTGCACCACTTGACGCTGTAGAGCGTTCTACAAAACAAAGTTGCATCACTTGACGCTGTTGGGATTTCCACTAAACAAAGCTGCATCACTTGACGCTGTAGGGCGTTCTACAAAACACAGTTGCATCAATTGACGCTGTAGGGCGCTCTACAAAACACAGCTGCATAAGTTGACGCTGTAGGGCGTTCTATAAAGCACAGCTGCATCACTTGACGCTGTAAGGCGTTCTACAAAACACAGCTGCATCACTTGACGCTGTAGGGCGTTCTACAAAACACAGCTGCATCAATTGACGCTGTAGGGCGTTCCACAAAACACAGCTGCATCATTTGATGCTGTATGGTGGTCTACAAAATACAGCTGCCTCAGATGACGCCAAAGGATTGTTTACAAAACATAGCTGCCTCAGCTGACTGTGTATGACGTCTACAAAAGACGTCTCATCTGACGCAGTCTACAAAACACAACTGCCAAACTTGGCGATGCAGAACTGTTTACAAATCAAAGCTGCCACACTCGACGCTGTGGGGCTGATTACAAAACACAGCTGTCTAAGTTGACGCTGCAGTATGACGGTCTTACAAGTGCCTCATTTGACGTTGCGGGCGGTCTACAAATAACATCTGCCACACTTGACGCTGTGGGGCTGACTACAAAACAGAGCTGCCTAAGTTGACGATGTAGTATGACAGTCTACAAATGCCTCATTTGGCGCTGCGAGATGGTCTACAAAACACACTGCTACACTCACATTATGAAACTGTCTACAATACACAGCTGCCACACTTGACGCTGTGGAACTGTCTACAAATCACAGCTGCCACACTTGACGCAGTGGGGCTGACTACAAAACACAGCTGCCTAGTTGACGCTGTAGTATGACTGTCTACAAATGTCTCATTTGGCGCTGCGGTGCGGTCTACAAAGACACTGCCAAACTTGACGCTGTGGGGCTGATTACAAAACACAGCTGCCACTGTTAACGCTACGGGCGGTCTACAAAACACAGCCGCCACACTGAACGCTGTGGGGCTGTCTGCAAAACACAGCTGCCTCAGTTAACGTTTTCTGTGGGTCTTAGTTAACGCTAGGGGCGGTCTACAAAAATAGCTGCCAAACTTGACGCGGTGGAACTGTCTACAAATCACAGCTGCCACACTTGACACTGAGGGGTTGAATACAAAACACAGCTGTCTAAGTTGACGCTGTAGTATGATGGTCTACCAATGCCTCATTTGGTGTTGCGAGCCGGTCTACAAAACACACTGCCACACTTGACGTTGTGGGTCTGTCTACAAAACACAGCTTCCTCAGTTTATGCTAGGGACAGTCAACAAATTACAGCTGCCAAACTTGACGCTATGGAACTGTCTACAAATCACAGCTGTCTCTGTGAACACAAGGGCGGTTTACAAAACACAGCTGCCTCTGTTGACGTATTGGGTCTGTTTACATAACACAGCTTCCTCAGTTTATACTATGGGCAGTCAACAAATCACAGCTGCCTCTGTTGACGTTGTGGGTCTGTCTACAAAACACAGCTTTCTCAGTTTATGCTAGGGGCGGTCAACAAAACACAGCTGCCTCTGTTGACGTTTTGGGTCTGTCTACAAAACACAGCTTCCTCAGTTTATGGTAGGGGCGGTCTACAAAACACGGTGCCTTTGTTGACGTTGTGGGTCTGTCTACAAAACACAGCTTCCTCAGTTTATGCTAGGGGCGGTCTACAAAACACAGCTGCCTCTGTAGACGTTGTGGGTCTGTCTACAAAACACAGCTTCCTCAGTTTATGCTAGGGACGGTCTACAAAACACAGCTGCCTCTGATGACATTGTAGGTCTGTTTACAAAACACGGCTTTCTCAGTTTATGCTAGGGGCAGTCTACAAAATACAGCTGCCTCTGTTGACGTTGTGGGTCTGTCTACAATACACGGCTTCCTAAGTTTATGCTAGGGGCGGTCTACAACACAGCCGCCACACTTGACGATATGGAACTGTCTACAAATCACAGCTACCTCAGTTAACGCCAGGAGCGGTCTATAAAACACAGCTGGCTCAGTTAACGCTAGTTGCGGTCTACAAAACACAGCCACCACACTTGATGCTATGGAACTGTCTACAAATCACAGCTGCCTCAATTAACGCCAGGGGCGGTCTTCAAAACACAGCTGGCTCAGTAAACGCTAGTGGCGGTCTACAAAACACAGCCGCCACACTTGACGCTATGGAACTGTCTACAAATCACAGCTACCTCAGTTAACACCAGGGGCGGTTTACAAATCACAGCTGGCTCAGTTAACGCTAGGGGCGGTCTACAACACAGCCGCCACACTTGACGATATGGAACTGTCTACAAATCACAGCTGCCTCAGTTAACGCCAGGGGCGGTCTACAAAACACAGTTGTCTCAGTTAACGCTAGGGGCGGTCTACAAAACACAGCCGCCACACTTGACGCTATGGAACTGTCTACAAATCACAGCTGCCTCAGTTAACGCCAGGGGCGGTCTACAAAACACAGTTGTCTCAGTTAACGCTAGGGGCGGTCTACAAAACACAGCCGCCACACTTGACGCTATGGAACTGTCTACAAAACACAGTTGGTTCAATTGACGCCGTAAGTCGGTCTACTAAACTAAACTATCTGCAACGTACATTTCGCACTGGCCTATCTGAATCTTTCTTAGAATAAAGTAGCATCCTACCTAAATATAACGATACGCTTGATCAATAGCCAATAATATTTATTATCATTCATGATAATGTTCTTATAATATACTATTAGTTAACTGCACGACATACACGTGTATATAGCAGATCATCATTAAAGAAGTCTATTGTCTGCATTTAGTACATTAATGACTTCACTTATACGGAACGTTTCCGTAGTGTTACAGGAACGCTCGTTTATTGTCTGTCACATTGCATTTCATTACCAGGAGTCGCTCGCGTAGGATGCGTATCTCTCTGTCTGACACGTTTGTGATTTACAATATGTATTTGCAGTAATGCACCTGCGACACGGTTAATTCAGATAAATTCTCCAGTGTTTTTAATTGAGTAGTTTCGCCTACATTACATATGAATTAGACACGCGGTGAGTCTGACGTCGATATTTTCAACTGTTTAGTGTAACATGTTGCAACTAGATGACAGGTGTGATTTAATTAAGTCCGAACAAACAGCATATTACACAAATAAGAAATATGAATGTATACAGCAAATGCGCAAAACGTATTATATGCCTTAAATAGAATATAAACTTATGATCTGATTAAACGAGATACAAAATATATAATTATGAAACCAAGCCCGTCGTTATTACAACAAATCCTTAGTTTGAAACAATGGTTTAATATGATACGGATCGTTGTTACCAGTGTCTGCTGTTCATAGATTTATTATATGTATTACTGTTTTGTAGTTCATAAGAGTTACACTAGAGAGTTTGGTACGTGGCTGTCACGTTGGCCTATCACACACACCAGACGTCTGGAATCAGCGTACATTATTATGGCCAGTGTGAATATCTATATTTTGTAAGAAATCAATAAAAGTCAAGAATTAAATAAATGTGTCCAACTAATATAATAGTTGAGTTGTACACACCCGTATGATTCCTACAGAAAACCCTTTAACGCTTGCTTTTATATTTAGTTACTTCTTTCCAAGGGTTATCGAGTGTAGACATGTATCTAAAAGTACTTAGACCACTCAGATCTTTGTTGGAATTTTGTTGGCTATGTTATTTTTTTTAAACATTATTACGTAATCTGCAAACTAATGCCTGTTTTTCCATTTTATTTTTCTCTTCTTCTTATCAATATCACATGTTTTAGCGTTGGAATATATAGTTATATCATTAACACATTGAAAACCAAGATTATGATTAACAGACCATCAGAACTGAAGGAAACTATTACACAGAGTCCAAAACAGTTAAGTTTTGTGTAAAATTACCCCAACCACTCTTTCTAAAAAAAAGTAATGTTTAATTTAATCTTCTTACCGATTATATATAAGGCATATAACACATTTGCTCAATGCTTACATAACAATAGGGATATAAGAGTCTGTATCGCTCTACTGGCTTATTGGCGAATTAGATTTGACTTTACGACAGATACCAGTTTATTATTTTTTAGATTTTGTTGTTGTCTGAAACTGAAATTAAGTACATCCGTTTCATAACAAAATAATACTAAAGGCATTCTATTCCAATTAATACATTATTTGATAATTCAGGGACCATAATTCAAGAGTGTAGTTGACTGATCTGGCTGGTTTCATGAATATAAACATTCTGACCAAGTTTGGTAGTATAGATCTTTAAAAGAATAAGGGTACGTAAGTGGTCACAATGAGTGTTTTTGACAAGTCAAGGTCCATAACTCTGACAGTTAGGATGGTTCAGATAAATAAAGGGGTACTTAAGTGGTCGCAACGAATGTTTTTAACAAGTCAAGGTCCATAAATGTGGCAGTTAGAATCGTTTAGATAAATATAGGGGTACTCAAGTTTCGCAAACCAAAATGTTGATGGACGGGAAGAAGCCAGACGCCCGTCATTGCATACGCTGTACTTGAATACCTATATACCAGAAAAATTATTAACTACATTAAACACTTGAAGAACATACTGTATCAACAATTTTTAACTTATTTCCACAGTGTGACTGGTTTACTTTTCAACCCAACTGTATATAACTAGATAACTAGAACAAGATGTCCACTAAATATTGAGGGATAAGTTCGCCTCCACAGACAGCTATGTGCTGCTTATTTCCAACCATATTCCTCCGGCTCAGGGAGGACAGGGTATGGTACATGTGCCTGGTTCCAAATATAAGCCTGGTAATTTGCTAATAGAATATACATGTGCAACTAGTTCGACATGGAGGAAGAAGACGATAAAAGTTTGACTGTAGAAAACCACCACCAGTACAAAGTGTCTGTTTTGCCGAGTCATTTCGCAGTTTTTGTAATGTCTTTGCATGTATTCTTTCCATACAGACTGCATACAAATTGATCAAGATGAGCCATTGTTTTACTTGAAACGACAATTGAGTCTCCCATCTTGCTCAACTTATATGGTACCGTGGGTTCTTTTTTTAGAAGTTTCGGGCGGTTTGATATTTCCTTTACGGACAACATCATTCATCGAATACCAACCGGTAAAGGCATAGAATCCGAGTAACGAACCACTGATCTCTTGATTACGCTTTTTTAAAAATAATATGAGTTTCCCTCATTCTTGGTTTATTTCTAACACCTCTGTCAAAAAACATTTTCTTATCAACTCGATCTCCACAGATAAATAAAAGTAAGAACACGTCAGTATCAGGGGAGCGCATTACAATATATGTGTATGAAGTCTTAAGATAGCTATGTTATATGAGTACCCGTTTTTATTAATGTGTTTATGACATGAAAATGTAAAGATACATTTCCTAATCACAATCTCATTTATGAGAAACTGCATCGACAAACTATATAAAAAATCAACATTTGTAGGAATACACAAGCTTCTTGATTTAAAAAGCAATGTTTATTAATTGAAAAATTAACATGTGGCAATGACAACTATTATGCATACACCTTGTGTACTGCAATATACCAAAGTGAGTATGATAGTTCAGGTATCACTACACAATTAATGTGGCTCCTATTATATATATAAAATAGGTTTAATTTTTTCTAAGGTTAAATACATTTTCCGATAGACGGTTTTAATGTGTTATTTTCTCTATATAAGGGCTTTTTCTGCTCATAAAATATACATTGTCTAGTATGCTGGCCATTATTTCTAAACCAGATCCTGATATCTTCTAAATCAAGCCTGTTAACCCCAATGACAAAGCAGTGAATGCAACGCAGTTCCCACAATTCATAGCAATTGAACGCTTGCTAAACTTTGATGTCATTCAAACTTTCAGTGGAAGCAACTGACCAATCAACGTGCTTAAATGTTGCCTTCCTTACATTGGTGTTTAACGGACCCAATCGGGAGGTCTTGGTCCGTTCTACAGACTAAAGTGAAGGGGATTATAGCTGTCCTCTGGCTCACCATTTCATTTCAAAATAACACCATTGGCTGTTAATTGGACAAATGTTGGATATACACAGTATGCTTTAAAGTTGGACAAACCGACGACCATCGATCGAAGTCATTTAGTGCTGGAAAATGAGAAAAATGAAAAAATATCAAAATATATTATTAAATTCGGGTAATCACAGGACCAGAAAAAGATATTTATATGAAGTTACCTAAACTATCAGGAGGAATATGGTGTCATTAAAATTCAATATAAATATAATAGATTCGAATAAAATGTGCAATCGTCTATCACTTTATCTCAAATAGTACAATATTAGTAAAAAGCAAACAAACATTAAAAGTGTTGAAAATGTATCAAACCGAATTATATGAACTAACTCCTGTGTATAGACTGAATGTTATATATATATTAAATCATGGGGTTTGTTCGGGTTTAGTAAGATTATGAAGCAATTATATGAGAAGATGCCTATACCTTTAAAGCCGGGCCCGATTAGCTCAGTCGTTAGCGCGTCTGACTATCAATCCAGGGATCGTAAGTTCGAATCCCCGCCCGGCCACAATCTCTGTGATGATTGATATACGACATTGCGTCTCATTATCATTCGTCTCTCACCGATGATTCGAGTGGGAAAGTTATCAGTTACTTGCGGAGATGGGGTGTGCTCGAGTACTGGTTAACCTTCCAGGTTCCCAGGAAACAGTGGTTTGGCTAACTGATCGTATGTTAGCCCCCGGTGGCATAAAATGACTTAATATCCAATCACTCAAACCAAACATTCAAAAAACAATTTATAAACTGTATATAAAACAAATGTGCTTAAATGATTCCAAGTTTCACTGTTTTTATATCTTACTTTAATATATACAATTGAACATATTGAACGTATGATAACTCAATTGAACGATAAACTCAGGAAAACATACGATAACGTGGGAACTGTTCTATAATTAAAACCTAGACGATGGAACAGTTGGTTATCAGTTACATCTTACTCATTTTTTCTTCCTTTTGCCTCTCCCATTTCATCTTATAAGAATGTCTGACATATTCTTCAGGTTTTATTCTTTAAAATCCATAATTACTTAAAATAGATAGTTGTGTAGCAGTGTTTCGTTTATAGTTTATATAACTATAATGTATTCTTGTATACGTTAAGTATAATACAAACACAAATTATAGACACAATTAGGAATCCTTATCATGGATGTTTGAAATAGACAAGAATCTTAGGTACTTGTTATATAATTGTGTTAAGTGTGGTTTTTATTAATCCATTTGTTTGATTTTTCGTTGCGTAGAGCAACATGTCATTGTCAGACCAAGACCTTTTGATTTTTACTTGTTGATATAATGTTTATTCTTGCTATGTACTCTGTTTTGTGATGTGATTTTGTGGTTGCATTGTCCTTTTCTTCCCCAAATACTTTCGTATATTCGGACTGTTTCATGAAAAGTTTGATGAAAACAAAACAGGTATTGTCATTTTTGTCTGTTTTTACCTGCACGTGATTGTATATAAAAATAATAAGTGTACACTTCAAACTGTAAAGGTCCCGAAAATCGATATAAAATTTTTGTATTAGACGTTCCAACGTCCCGAAAATCGATATTTTTCCGTTTTGGACGTTAAGGAACGTTTACTATTACTGAGTTCTGCGCTATTGCTCGGATATGTACAAGCTACAAGCATAACAAACGTAATAACTTATAGTATGTTACTATAACGTTTTCTTACGTAAATAATAGAAATTATGAGGAAAACAGTGTGATGTATGGATAGTAACTATCTAGTGTTTACGTTTGTTAAAAACGTATATCAGAATTAGTCTCATCTAATTGTCGTAATGGGGTGAGACTAGCCTCTTAACGTCTCATTTCCATCCGAACAAAACCAAGTGGAAAATTAGCCAACATACAAACGTCTTTTTCGAAGACACATATTGCGTAAGAAATGGTTAATTCCTTAAAATATTGATTGATACTGATAAAATAATGAATAAATAATGCGTGTTATGCAAAAAAACTGTCCTCTTTAGTTTGGTAGACCATGAATATGACCAAGACATTCGAATTTACCTAGGTTAGCTGTCATTCAGCAGCCATTTTACATAGTGGAGTTAAATGAGATCTAGATCCGTGCTACTGGGTGGAATCATGCACATGCGAAATTGGAACTTCGACGGAATGAGCGATATGAATGAAAGAGGAATAAGAAAGTTTTTTTTCTGTCTTCTGATATTTCGTCATGTTTTTAGTTTAATATCTATGTTTATTTCAAAATGTTTTTTCACTGCTAAAAAATACAAAAAAAAATACTTGAATTGTGTGAAATATATGGGTTATAAAGAAATAAGGAGAGAAAAAACATTATTCTGAATTCTGATATATGTTTTGTAATTTGTGGTATTTTATTACCCACCCTATCCCAACGTAAATAGATTAAAATCATTTATGCAGTCCTGATTGAAATATATAATAATCAGTCAATCCTAGCAACGCTTCACAGACAAAAATTGCTAGTTTCATCTTTCAGGATCTTCGGCAGTTCATCTAATATTTCATAACGTTCTATATTAGATACATACGTTATCGAGGAATCATGTTGAATTAAAAGACATCAATATATCTTCTATGTATAATTTGGCTAAGATATCAGTGGTTGATGATTTAAAGAACAATCAAACATCAGCACTTTTCAGCAAAATATATGTATTGAAACGACACACGGACTGTATTGGTTACTTATGATACAATTAATAAACTTGTTGGACTGTTTGCTTTCAAACGTACATTTTCTTTAAAATGTGCACAGAGCTGACATTATCTGTGAAATATTTGCAAAAGTAAACACTCACAAGTCAATAAATATGGGCTTCGAAAAATAAGAATAGAAACGTTACCTATCTTTACTTAACGGATATGTGTAATATCTGATTACTGGTTAGAACATGACCTGAACAGTGTTAGGCTTTATTTCCCAGTTTGCTAAAGCGATAAAAAATCTCAATTTCCCGTTAATCGTGCTGATTTCCCCCAATCCCGGAAGCTTTAGCCTCTTTCCATTGTCCGGAAAAGGGCTTTGATTCAACACGGCGTGTTGGCATATATTGGAGGAGAGGACATGCATGCAAAATTAAGTGTTCTTGTAAACACGTTAATACTAAAGTGTCTACCTGAACCATCAGATGTCTGCCATTTACAGTGGGTTGTGATTAAATGTAATACTATTCAGGAGCTTTCATTTTTTTGAATAATGGCCGTCTTAACAACATTGCGTGGTGATAATTGCCTGTTAAGTTTTGAATTTATTGATGTCGTATGTATCGTTCACGTATGTTCTTTTAACAATCCTAACTACTTATTTACAGGATATTAGATAGTGGTTGAAATGAAAGAAAAAGAAGGAAATTGTCATAAGCTAACGTTAAAACAGATTTCATAAATTGTGAATGCCTAATGAAGATTTTATAAAGGATGAAACGTATTATCATCCAATTTCTAACTATAGAACCCACAACTACAAGACGAAGCTGTAGAAATATGTTTTCCAGTTGCTATATGGATTGGTACTACCAATTTAAGAGCCAATAAGTGTATTGTTTACCATAAGTCATTAGTACTATGCAAGATTATTCTTGATAGTCACGTATGTATCAAGCAACTGGCGTCAAAAGACAATCTTTGACATCGGCTGAAAATTGTATATAATATGGTAAATAATTTATCGTGGTGTACTTTTGTCACATGTAGTTATCTTCTGAAAATTTAGTTTTGCTCTTTGACAATACGTTTAGCAGTTAAGATAGTAGATTACTAGAGACTTATGAAGATACGCTTAACTACCGGCACTGGAGTAAATATACCCGACATAGACATTATCATTCACTGGGGAGCTCCTAAAAGAGTTTAGGATATTGGCAGGAGGTAGGAATCAGTGGCCATAAAGGACAACATTCTGTCGCTCTCATTTACCCTTACCAACGATCACTAATGAAAACAGCAGCAGACGATGACATTTGCGAAATAGTCTGCGTGAACGTGTTCTGACACGTTTACATTGAATGCTGCTCGCATGTTGCTGCTGCATCATTTGCCAAAGGAAATGTCAGAGTACAGGCAGCATTTAGTTTAAACAATAAAGGTAGTCATATATTAAACATACACATTAAGTTACAAGTGACAAAGACCCAGAAGAAAACTATACTAGCTTATATGTTTCTGTTTTCTACTTACAAAGTACATGCAGCATTTCTGCAATAGACAGAATATTTATAAAAGTGACGAATATTGTCATTTTTTGTCAAAACACAAACACAAGTATTGATTTGTCTTAATTTGGAAACACATTTAATGTTACTTGCTCGAAATCTAATGTATATTTACCTTCCCTCACAAGCATTGCCTTTCCCATTTACCGCGTAGAGCTTCCATCACAGTGTTTCTATTCAAATCTTTAGTACGCTTGAATGGTTCGCGTAACGTGATAACTGCCAAACGTGATTTGAAAGTAGGATGGTGTGTAAAATTTAAGTTGTTTAATAAATAAGGTATATTTCAACAACCAGTAAGTGTTTTCGCCAATTATATACATAATTTAATAAAAAAAAATATAGTGTTTTGGCCACCGCACTGAAATCGGTGCGGAAGATCCACCCATGAAACAACGGATGAACTATGCACGTAGAAGACGATCAACTAAACAAACTATCAAATCTTCCGACAATGTGCTTTGCTATGTACTAATATCAGAAGAAGCCTAATGTTCATATAATTGTCTTATTTCATTATATTATAATACCCACGTCATTAACATAAAACATTCCAAACCAAACATTTTGCTACTGTTAATTTATGTTCCATTTTTATACAAGAATAGAAGATGGATAATGGTTTAAACATTATTCTATTCACATAAGTACATATACATGTATTTAGCATACAGAGGTCAATATACAGTAAACTGTACAATATCGATTTTGTTCCACTGTCAGATTCCCGCCATGCTGCGTCTCGTCAAACATATATTTTCACCACAACATAGACTATTGAAATATAACCCATATTGTTCAGTTAACTGTACAATAACTTGATACTATACATAATCTGCTATCTTTTTAAATGTTGTTTAAACAGTGTGGTTAGGATAAATATGGAGTTGTACTGTAAGGCTATTTTACAGTGTTTTGTACAATATGAGAATATATTGTACGAGCACGTATCGTGATGAAAAACATATTGGACAAGCCACAGGCGTCGAGTCTAATATGATTTTACCACAATACTTAGGAGTACAATATATTCCCATATTGTACAAAACACTGTAAAATGGTATTTATTTCTATACTTAAATATAAATCAAAAGATTAAGGAGAAATCGAGATCCTTTTAAATAATTAAGCTCTGAGTTCAAACGGCAGACGACGGATGTTGCAGTGACAGCTATTATGATATTGTTTTTATCGTTGAATTTTCTACTTAATCTATCTCGTTTTAATTTTAATCACCATCTCGAATTTTGAACTCTACAATATGAAATATATCATTCGATCAAATAAACTTCTACATAGTGTACGCTCACGTGGTCACATCTGGAGTAGGCGATTGGCTTTATACTTACAGGTATAGAATAAATATTTATATTGTCTGACAATGAAAAACAAAGTGCCACCTTTACTCTCTTGGTTATGCTAAATATAACATTCTTTAGCAATCAGACTACAAAAGTATTTATTTTCTAATCAAATCGAGAACATTGTCATTCTGTTCATAATGGTAACCAAACACATTGCCTAAAACATATATGCTGGTCACATGGCGGATACATATCGGTTCATGAGACATTCATGTATTCCTTTTTTAGGTATGATATGGTGCTTAAAGGTACAGACTTACATTGAACATTCCAAGGTTACATTCTACGTTTGCAGACAATCTATAATTGCAAACAGATGAACTATATAAAATGTAATCATTAGAGATGTCTGTGAACAATAAATTTCAAATCTTAAGACAAGGCAGTAGTTATTTCTATCAGAGAAGCTCCGTTTCTGATACATCCGATATTTTAAATGATGAAATAAACATAACATAATGACGGATCAATGTAGTTTCTTGAAGATTGTTTGAATTAATATGTCTAGAAATAGTGTCTAACGTGGGCAGAGACTTAGGTCGTATAATTGCATAACATGTTCGTTAACGCTTACAAGGAAATCTGGTTTTCCGCCTGCAATAAAACGATCGTAACAACGCCGTTTAAAACAAAATTGTTAGTTGTGACGTGCGCATAATTCTGAGATGAACGCTCGCGTTACATGTCATCGTCTTTTTGAAACTTGCCTTCAATGAATTTGATTTTTATATTTAGATTTAGGATAGCAGAATAGACTTTTGTAGTGGTCCTTGTTTAACAGCAAACATCCTATTTGGTGAGCTAACAATGTTTGTTGTTCATAAACACCAGCTACCCCAACCCCATGTTATTATTATTTCTTCCTTTTTTATGTTGTTTTAAGTGTACTTCATACATATACATGTTTATAACTATTTGTTAAGTGTGAAGAGACAAGTTGGCTGCATTTAAAAAGCATCCACAGGTTACGTATAGTGACAGAGTAAATGTACGTGTACGCTTGGGTCAGTACGAAGTAAGCTTGTACAGTGGTATTGGTGGTACTCAGATGCAATATTTGAGTAAATACGCATAATGTGTGAAGAAAATGATATAAGTAACCACGCACTGGTTATCAAACCACGCACTAGTTACCAAACCACGCACTGGTAACCAAACCACGCACTTGTTACCAAACCCTGGTTACCAAACCACGCACTGGTTACCAAACCATGGTTACCAAACCATGGTTACCAAACCACACACTGGTTACCGAACCACGCACTGGTTACCAAACCCTGGTTACAAAACCACGCACTGGTTACCAAACCCTGGTTACCAAACCACGCACTGATTACCAAACCACGCACTGGTTACCAAACCCTGGTTACCAAACCACGCATAAGTTACCAAACCACGCACTGGTTACAAACTTCGCACTGGTTACCAAACCATACACTGGTTACCAAACCACGCACTGGTTACCAAACCCTGGTTACCAAACCGAGCACTGGTTACCGAACCACGCACTGGTTACCAAACCATGGTTACCAAACCACGCACTGGTTACCAAACCACGCACTGATTACCAAACCACGCACTGGTAACCAAACCCTGGTTACCAAACCACGCACTGGTTACCGAGCCATGCACTGGTTACCAAACGCTGGTTACCAAACCACGCACTGGTTAACTACCCACGCACTGGTACCAAACCACGCACTGGTTACCAAACCACGCACTGGTTACCAAACCTTGGTTACCAAACCATGTACTGGTTACCAAACCATGCACTGGTTACCAAATCACGCTCTGGTTACCAAACCCTGGTTACCAAACCACGCAATTGTGGTTGCCAAACCACGCTCTGGTTACCAAACACGCACTGGTTACCAAACAATGCACTGGTTACCAAACCACGTACTGGTTACCAAATACATTGCGGATTGTACGTTCGAAACCATAATACGGTAATTCCAATTACTTTTCTTTTGTGGGTTTCACTGAGGATTAATAGTAATTGTAGAGCTATTTTTAAGAAATATATTTGTTTCAGTTGCTAAAAAAAACTTATTTTTAAACGTGTGTAATGAATAATAAAAAGTGTTATTACATGTGTTACAATTTATAGTAACAAAATAATCTTGTTTATTTCGTATGATATAGCCTTAGCCTACAGGGCATAATTAACTGTCACGTGTGACGGCAGGGTCAAAAGTACATAACAATTATAGACTGTGGATTAGTGTTTTTAATTTATTTTTAGTGTCAATTCGTATTTACTCAAGAGCAACAAACGACAGAAAATAGACACATGAATTAAATAAACTACATAAATAAATAGGTAAAACGTTTTTAATAAATGCTAAAAGTAGGTGTTTTTTTGTAATTAGACAGAGACTATTCTAGTTACACATGTAATAAAGAAGTAATTAACTGGTGTAGATGTGCCTGTTGGTGATAAAGCTCTCGGGCTTCCTAATGCTTCAGTGGGCTAACATCAATAAGAGACACGCCCATCCCCAGTTTATAACCTCTTACTGTTATATGGCACTTTGCATTGCCCCCAATAAATGTTTTCGATCGGATTAATTTCAGAATTTCAAATTGGAGGAGGTATTGTATACATGTATGACTGACCTAAAATTTAATGCACTAGAATAGAAGTTTTTACTACAGAACTTGTTACTTAATCGTCAGTGTTTCTGTAGACCTGGTTTAGCCTCAAAATTTGATTTTATTTGCAGTTCTCGGCTTGTATTGATCCATGCAATAATAAATTTGCATTTATTTTATGAAGGGGGGTTTATGAAACGTAAATGCAAACACATTTACAAACATTCCCTTAACTTATTCATTTACACCAACTGTCGACCTCAATATTCTGCCTTAACAATACACCATATGTGTAGGTCTAACATTTCTCTGCTGGACCAGCACAAGCTGTTTTGCTACTTATGTGCCTGTCAAGTGTAGATTTTTTAATGATTTTCGACCATATATTAACAAATGTGCTTTATACAAACAGAATATTTTAAATTTTCGTTTTCTTCATCTCCGTTACCACACTTATCCTGCTGGTACAGACCAGATCAACCAAAGAATAAAATAGCTTCCATGTTATGGCTGTTTTTCTCGTACAGAAAACTCGTGTCTCTTTATTTTTACTCTTGGCAATTTGGTGTAAGTTTTGTATGAAATAACACAACACATTAAGAATCCGCCAAGATGATAAAAAATACGTCAGTCCGTGCCGTTTTCATATGCGGTGCAGTTGTCATCAGACAGTGTCATACCGAATGTCATGTTAAACTTATAAAATTGTTTTCACTCGTGTACAAAATACACACACCAAAGTAAAAAGTCATCCGACAACGTACGATTCAAAATATTCAAAATGGCTACTTTTGATAGAGTGTTCATTACTCAACGGTTTTTATGAAATAAACGTCAAAATGAATATCTTTAAAACAAAATTTCACTATCTACCTAGTGATAAGTTTAACATACCTTTTGTTTCATCCACCACAGACTGATCAAGATGAAGAAGGCGGATATGAAAACAAACACGAGTCGGTCGCTTATTTTCAATTGGCCCAAATACAGAATGGTATCGATTATGGACGATCAAGATAGAGGCAGACGACCAATCATTGGATCAGCGTGGTGACGTCAGTTGTCACTTTGTTGTCAAAGACAGACACGTAACAATGGAGGACGTTGGAGTGAGTAACGGTTCGGCAGGGACTATTATAAAAGATCAGACCTTGCTCCTATAAATATTGCAATATTTCTACCGGTATTTTGTTATTTTGATAAATTGAAATATTGCGTTGATAATAGAGAGGTTAATACATGGCTGGGAAGTGTTTATGCGTCATATTAACCAAAAGGATGATATTTGACAATTAATAATATTAATATGTGGTATGTATTGCCTATGAATAAGCACGTAACTATTGCATTACCTAATGGTACAGACGACTTCTTTCAAACTTATTCAATATTGCCAAATAGTGGAATTGTGCATCTAGTAAGGTAAACATTTCAGGTATAATTATCATTGAAAGATTACCGTAGTCTTTTTTCATCACTGACAGAACTACGCTCATCCAGGCAGATGATTCCGCAGCAATACGATGAAGATTTGTACTGTGTCATATACGATAGGTCCTTCGACATCGCCTGTGTGTGTGTAGGCAGAGGGACGCTACTTCGAAAAATCATGAACGTTTAGACGTTACAATTTGATCCTCGGCACCAAGATCGTTGTCGCACATCGCGGAGATGACTATATCGAGTAGTGTGTAACTTTGTACATACTGGTTATAGTCAAATAAATTTTGTTCATTTATTCAAGATTTAAACTACCTCATGCTTAAATATGCAATAAGCGGAATATACCGCTGAAATGATATTACAAAAGTCCACGTACGTTTGGATCACCCCTCGTATATATAATATAATTTTCTCACTTCCGTATAATCAGTAAGTTGGGTTGAATAATTTGAAATGCATTATATAACATGCTTTATCAGCGTTAAATACTAAGTACTTTGGTGATTTATTAATGGTTTTCTATATTAGCACGCGTCAACAGTATCGTTAGGATGATGTAGTATTAACGAAAAACGATATTGTACAATTTACAACACCTACGGATAGTTTGTCACAATTTTCACAATTGTCATTGCACCTATCCAAAATTAAATGACATACTTTCTTACATAATCTGAAATAAGTAACGGTTGCACAATTCTAATCATACCTGCGTGCAGTGGAAACTGACAGGAACAGCTAATCATACCTGCGTGCAGTGAAAACTGACAGGAACAACTAACCCGCCACCCGATATGTTTTTATCTCTACAAATGGTGTTGGGCCACACGTTCTTTCAACATTAGATTCAGCCCGTTCCCTACAATTGTTTACAACAGATATCAAAATGAGAAACTTAATAATTTGTCTTAACTTACATTATGAAAATAGTAAAAAAGGGTGAACGGAAAAAAAAAATAAAGTGTAAGAAAAAAATATAATTTCATGCGTCCAGTCTACATCTCAGTAGCATCCTGGTAAGACAATCAGATTAGTAAATAAGTAATTTTTGTATCCATTGCAACTTGGCATTTGTATACAATGGGGGGAAACAGTTGACAATCGAAGTATTGCAGTACAGTTAAAACAATGTTGTAGTTGTTGTATGGTGTTTAGCGTCGCTTTCAACAATTTTTCAGTCATATCGCGACGGTGTCTACTTGAGAAACAGTATTCTAAGCGCTGTCACACTGGAGTATCATGCCGCAGACACATGGTATGATACCCCACCCAGTCACATTATACTGACACCGGGCCGACCAGAACGAGAACTCTCCTCAAAATGCTGAGCGTCAAGCGAGCAAGTTTCTAGTACCATTTTTGAAGTCTTTTGTATGACCCGGCCAGGGATTGAACCCACGATCTTCCGCATGCGAGGTGGATGCTCTACCACTAGACCACAACGCGGTACCAGTTAAAACAAGACAGGAAACATGAATGAGATTTAATATCTTTAATATAGCGTTGTACAGCTTTGCCTAGAATACTATTGCTAACATGTGATCTTATAAAAGGCGTTTTGTACTTAATGGGTGAAATGGTCTTGTCGAGTTACACTATTTGTGTTAATCGTTGGTTTCCATACATTTTGCATTGACAAAATAATGCTAAGCATCTTCAATTTCAGCACAATTAGGACAACAAGAATAAATTCTGATATAATAACGGAACAAGTCATTATTTAAATACTGAAATTTTTCAATTTTCAAAATAGAAGTTTTGGGGTATTGGACTTTTAATTTGTTTTCTCAGCAATTGCTTAAATGCAACTACCGAAGCGTCAGACTTTAAATTGCTATCTAATTGATTCTATAATATAACAGAAGAAGGTGTACATGAATTTTTTATGATTTCAGTTCTTGAAAAGGGTAAAGTTACTTTTTCTTAAATTGTATATTGTTTTTTCTTTAACCTTTCTTTAACCTTTCGTGGGAACAAATTAACTATGCAAGATAGAACACATTCTCTATATACATTGTTAATAGATACTGATTTAGTTGAGCCAGTGACTATACGTGCTGCTACATTTTGTAATTTTTCTAGTAAAATTCGATGTCTGATCAATGCATTTGTTTTAAACCAGAGATGAATATTCCAAAATTGGTCGACCATACGTAGTGTAAATCAGTTTAAGAGATTTTATACCGGGTAAGTATTCAAGACGATGCATAACACATACACACATCAGTTTCACGCAGATTTTAAAATATTAACATGATCTGGCATTTTCCGTTTTTACCTAAATTTATGAGATTGAATTTCCACCTTGTTAAATGTTATATTAGGTAAGTTATGGTTATCACTTAATGAAAATTAAATAGCTTCAGTTTTATTAGGGTTGAAATTTACTAGCTATGGTTTGGTTCATTTGGGGTATTATTAATAGATCATGATTGATAAAACTTCCAATATTGTTTACTGATAGTATAATGAACTATCATCTGCATACAAACGTGTTAAACTGAATAAAATGTTAGCTATATCATTAACATAAATTAAGAACAGTTATGGTCCAAAAACGAATCCTTGATGCACTCCTGCATTAAGAGATTTTAAATTGGATTATTTACCCTAACAAACTACCTGTTCATTCTAATATAACAAACCATTTGGATAACTTGCCAAGATCCGGGTTGGTTTCAATGGTCAAAGCCTCTAGTCAAATCAAAATTAACATAAACTATATGTTTTGGACGAATTCACATAATGTTATATGTAATTTGTGGCATTTTTGTAAGTCATTGTATAAGTTAAAACACAACTATATGGCAATCTTACTTTGTTGCTATTGTCTACTCTTTTGGTACAATACAGTGAGTTCTATGCACTCTGCATCAAGTTAATAGTTGATACTGAGTGTGTGATTGGAAAAAACACACACATACAGTAATATACTAATTGAACACTATATCCTAAGTTTAGGAAAGTAAATGCACTTGAACCTTTCGCTGAAATTTAGTCTCGCATACTGCAATATCAATTTAGAAAATTGGAAAACATAACAAAGAAGACACTAAGTAAAGTCATCCCGAAGAAAGCATGTATCAGTCTAATAAACCGGTGGTATAAGTAACGGTATATAATGACTGGTATGCGTAATATTTATTTATTTAACACAAAAAATACAATGATAGTTGTATAGAAGGTAACAGACGTTGTTTGCAACCAGCACCTTCTACGTATACTTATCAAGGTCAGAAAGTCTGGAAACCACGGGTTTGATATCCCTTGTGACTTTTATGTAAATTCTACCCTCGGGAGGGCAACACTTCTTTATACATTTGTCCTTGTATAAATGCCTGTCCATTAAAAATATATTGCTGCGTACATACGTCAGATCTTCATTAATGCACACGTTGATTCCAATCATACGGGGGCAATTACGCCTACTATTTTGTTTGGCAGTGTCACTTGCAAACTCTTATTTCTAAACTCTGTCTGATAGGAAGTTAACTTGCTTCAGCAGGTAATTTCTGTCCTGCTCAAGAGATTCAGTCTTATGTTGCAGCGAAATGGTAACTTCCGGTGCGATGGATTTCACAAATGGTTCAACGTGAGAAAGCATCATGTCCTTGATCATTATTGAAATACTCTTGAAGTCATATTGAGCTAGATGTACAGGTGCAAAATAAGCAATGACCGAGATATCAGATAAGTCGGATTGCTTATTATTCTTTTCTGGGTTAATTTGAGATTCATTCAGCGATGAAGATAACAATTGTAGTGTTTTGGATGACTTTTGCCGGGCAGTATATTATCGTATTTTCGAACGTGAACCGTTTTCCGGTATGCCTGAATAGCTACTGGGATCAGAATGGGGTCAAACCGGAGGTACAATTGTAAATTGACAAAGCAAGTAAAACATTTACTTCGAGTTACTCACGTTTAAAACTTCCAACCATTATAAGTCCAACGGAATAATAAAACACATATGTTCCGATTTATTGTTCCGTAATCAAATCAGACGTGCGACTTATACTTCAATAATATAACGTTCAGATGCTTAGTGTACACTTTCTTGCTCCGAGTAAGAAAAACACTACATCGCCATATTGATCACGCGCATTCATTTCGCCACCTGACATTTCATATATTTTCTCAAAAAGTGTTAAAGCAATTTCCTTACAATATGAACTTGAATAAGAACGGACATTTAGGCTATGCAAAACAATACATAACTGTTAGTGTCGTTTAAAACTTCTAATAAGTTAAACGCTACTCAGTATTTTGACGAAAATATTGGAAATACAAAAAATGACGGGTTAGCTGTGACGTTCAGTATCTTTGCAGTTAACTACTTTATCTACCTGACGTTTTATACAGAAACAGTTCAAGTCAAAAGAAACATTGCTGCCCCGACATGAAATTACCTCAGACATGGATTAAACGGTGTAATCATTGTTCATTTATTCTGAAGAAAACTGTGAAGATCTGAAGAAAAAACACGTGAAATGAAACAGAAATAGAAAACCAGTCAGAAATGATGTATCCAAATTGCAGACATAATACGCCAAGAACAAGAAATACCTGAATCATGAAAAATTAGATTAATAAAAATAGCTGCGAAATAAATTTCATTATACTATTCAAATTCAAATTATTTATAAAAACTAAATTTGAAAGAAGAACTTCAAATAAACATATAAAACACTACTTTTAATTCTTTACGCCAACACGTTTTTTTTTGCTCCATAGTTAAAATCAATAACATCTACTATTCTGACCAAGTATGTTGTTTTATCATGTAGCAGCATTGACGTCCCTGTCTGTTGAACAGTTCATAGCACTATAGAGAGTAACTGACCATTTGGCGTGCTCGTATGTCACTTGTCGTGTAACGGTCCGTGGCGGGAAAAGCTAGGAACATTACTGAAGTCTTGAAATACCAAAGAAGAACAGATGCCAATCAATGAGTGTACTGGCTATGTTTACCCTTTCATCTGATAATTCTGGTAGTACATTCAGTCTACTTTATATATTTCGTACTTTCCAAGAGATTGTATATCATAGAAACTCATTGATTTTCATAGAATTAAAAACAACCTAAAAATGATATTGCGGCTTTTGCGAAAACATACGTTCACTATTTCAAATTAAAATAAAACGTTCCATATTTCATTGTAATTCATAAATGCCTACTAGAATTTGAAGCAAACTTCTTGGGAAGAACCAACGTATGTACTGTGACAGATAGCCTGTTTGTTTAAATGTTTAAATCGATTACCGTAATGTGGAAAAACTCTATCTATATGCAAATGATTGCGAATGTTTTTTATTTCGTGTTGTTCATGTCGACAATATATCTAGAACCCAGAATTCTCGAAATGTGTAAAAGATAAGTAACATTTTACATCATTTGTTTGAGCATGGTATGTACAAAATATTTAATCAAAATTTGCAAGATACAGTAAAGTAATACTCAGATTTCTTTTGTAATTTTACAATACATTACAATATATTACAATATTACAATTTCAATTTACAGAACATATAGCATTTACACAAAAGTTTTTCTTTAAATGCCAAGTGTATATAAGTAGTTTTATGATAACATATTTTTTCTATAAGGAATGTCATGTTCTAAATATATATCACTTAGAAAGTTTATTCAATCATCACATACTTATGTTGTTGTATGTTACAATAATAACTGTAAGTTGATCACTTTCAGGTAGATATTGTATGTTTAAATTTAATGTCTTATATAAATGATAATATCTGAACTCGTTAAATAACACACACCATGTTGGATTTTATGTAGGAAAAAAAAGAATTGTTTAACAATAACAATTACACAATCAGTTGTCTTTTTCAATAAAAATGGATGCCTGATATGCCATATGTTAAGTTGAACATAGCTAAACATCGGGCTGTATTTATCCATAATGTAAAAGTAAAATCTTACTATAAAGAGAGCATTCTATTTATGCTTATTACAAAATCAACTAATTGTTATTATATTGTGTAAGTCCCCTAAGACCATTCTTTGTGTATTTCAGTTCACTTAATGAATACTTTCCATTAAAACAACTATACATGACGAACCAATTCGTTAAGGTTTAGTTTCAGATATTCGCGATACTGTGAGCCAACTAAACAAGGAAGCATAAGAGATAACGTGATGAACACAATAGCTTTAATTAGTAAATAACTGGTGGACATCAAACATCAATCAAGTCTACGCCTCGCATTGTAACAACATAAAGTAACCAGGATAATATCATGTTAGAGACTGTAACATAAAACAGGTTAGCCATGATCAATGAACCTAACTGGACAACTTTTGAAGTAGCTTGCACAAGCACGTTTTTCCACAAGTTCTGTGGCGTAAGAAAGACGCTTTCCAGATGTGAACTACGCCCCACCCACCCTTTTACATACTACTCATATGTCATGGTAAGATGATACAGAAAACACTGTTACACCAGGTAATATGATACAGAATACACTGTTACACCAGGTGAGATGTACGGAATACACTGTTACACCAGGTAAGACGATACAGAATACACTGTAACGCCATGTAAGATGATACGGAATACACTGTTACACCAGGTAAGATGATACGAAGTACACTATTACACCAGGTTAGATGATACGGAATACACTGTTACGCCAGGTAAGATGATACAGAATACACTATTACATCAGGTAACATGATACAGAATACAGTGTTACACCAGGTAAGATGATACGGAATACACTGTTACACCAGGTAATATAATACAAAATACACGGTTACACCAGGTACGATGATTAAGAATACACATCTAAAACAGGTAAGATGATACAGAATACAGTGTTACACCAGGTAATATGATACAGAATACACTGTTACACCAGGTGAGACGATACAGAATACAATGTTACAACAGGTAAATTTATACAAAATACATTGTTACACCAGGTAAGATAATACAAAAAAAACACTGTGCACCGGGTAAAATGATACAGAATACACTGTTACACCTGGTAAGATGATGCAGAACACACTGTTACAACAGGTAAGAGTATACATAATACACCGTTACACCATGTTAAATGATACAGAATACACCGTTACACCAGGTAAGATGATACAGAAAACACCAATACACCAGATAAGATGATACAGAATACACTGTTACACCAGGTTAGATGATACAAATTACACTGTTATACCAGGTAAGAGGATACATAATACAATGCTACACCAGGTTAGATGATACAGAATACACTGTTACACCAGGTAATATGATACATAATACACTGTTACAACAGGTAATATGATACATAATAGACTGTTACACCAGGTACATGTAAGATGATACAGAATACACTGTGATGATATAGAAAACACCGTTACATCAGGTGAGTTGATACAGAATACACTGTTAAACCAGGTAATATGATATATAATAAACTGTTACACCAGGTAATATGATACATAATACACTGTTACACCAGGTAAAATGATACAGAATACACAGGTAAAATGATACAGAATACACTGTTACACCAGGTAAGATGATACAGAATACACTGTTACACTAGGTAAGATGATACGGAATACAATGTTATACCAGGTACATGTACGATGATACAGAATACACTGTAATCATATAGAATACACCGTGACATCAGGTAAGATGATACAGAATACACTGTTACATCAGGTAATATGATACATAATACAATGTTACACCAGGTAATATGATACATAATACATTGTTACACCAGGTAATATGATACCTAATACACTGTTACACCAAGGTAAGATGATACAGAATACACTGTTACACCAGGTAATATGATACATAATACACTGTTACAACAGGTAATATGATACATAATACACTGTTACACCAGGTACATGTAAGATGATACAGAATACACTGTGATGATATAGAATACACCGTTACATCAGGTGAGTTGATACAGAATACACTGTTACACCAGGTAATATGATATATAATAAACTATTACACCAGGTAATATGATACATAATACACTGTTACACCAGGTAAAATGATACAGAATACACAGTTAAAATGATACAGAATACACTGTTACACCAGGTAAGATGATACAGAATACACTGTTACACTAGGTAAGATGATACGGAATACAATGTTACACTAGGTACATGTAAGATGATACAGAATACACTGTGATCATATAGAATACACCGTTACATCAGGTAAGGTGATACAGAATACACTGTTACATCAGGTAATATGATACATAATACAATGTTACACCAGGTAATATGATATATAATACACTGTTACACCAGGTAATACGGTACCTAATACACTGTTACACCAAGATAAGATGATACAATATACACTGCTACACCAGGTAATATGATACATAATACACTGTTACACTAGGTAATATGATACATAATACATTGTGATGATATAGAATACACCGTTACATCAGGTAAAATGATACATAATACACTGCTACACCAGGTACATGTAAGATGATACAGAATACACTGTGATAATATAGAATACACCGTTACATCAGGTAAGATGATACAGAATACTCTGTTACACCTGGTAAGATGATACATAATACACTGTTACATCAGGTAAGATGATACGGAATACAATGTTACACCAGGTACATGTAAGATGATACAGAATACACTGTGATGCTATAGAATACACCGTTACATCAGGTAAGATGATACAGAATACACTGTTACACCACTGGTATCTTCCAAAGCAGTTCAGGAGTTGAAATAGTCACTATACAACTTCGAATTATCTAACACCTGTTTACTTTCATAATCCCTTTTGGTAATATTATTTTAATCCGATATCGTTTTTGATAATAAGTATTTTCTATGTTTGGGTAAGGGGAGGGGGTCATATTTGACAATCTTCGTGAAGGCCTCTGATTATTGGTTGGTGTCCTTCTTGTAAATTAAGCCTGACTGGTAAGATTAAAATACACACTTTAATATAAAATACACGTTGGACGTACTTAACTAGGAGCAAGAAGTTGTATCATTTTGTTTATAAGACAATTGCTAATATCTTTAAATATATAATTAATATGAAAATTATGCGCTTTGACTATTTGATAATACTGGTTAATGTGATAGTCTTGTCTCACACACTATTTTCAGGCATGGGCATTTTGAAACAAGCCTGTAATCGTGTAAGTGTTTAAAATCACTTTGCCCAGTAAATTCAGTCAGTGTCGTAGGTTCGTATTCTCGCCAGGCAACAATCTCCGTGATGATTGCTATACGACATTGTGTCTCATTATCATTCGTCTCTCACCTCTGATTCAAGTGGAAAAGTTATCAGTTACTTGCGGAGATGGCTGTTCTTGAGTACTGCATTATTGATTGTTGATTGTCTCTGACTACAGGAATCAGTTTGGACGCCATGGGATTCCCACTTTAGACGACTCATGTTATCCGATTCTGGTCTCTCAATTTACACGTTGAATGAGACACTTGATCGTACAATGTAGAAGATACAATTAACCTGCAACCCAGTAACCTGATTGCGAAGTAACTGCAGTTGAAGATTTAAGTATGCCATGTACTGTTGGCGAATGACGTTATACAGCGGTATAGATCTATTTATGTATAATATATTGTTAATATCATTTTAAAACTATTGTATATATCGATCGTGTTAGATTGTCGTACTTCTAAGTTCGTTTAGCCATATAATTAAGAAATGAACATGCTATGAAGAACTGCAGACTTTATAATAATAATAATCTGACAACGAGTGCGTCATAAGTATAATGATAGATCGTGATTGATAAGCACGTTTAGAATGACATGAAACGAGGCTTATTAAACTTTGATGTTTTATGCACCTTTTCTTCCCTATTTCACATTACTTTAAATGGATTCCTTTAATTATCGTCTGTTTGTCTTAAATTGTCGTATCTAACGCGCCCACGAATTTTACATGGTACGAAAAAATACAGCTAAGTACTGCCTGTCAATGAATACGATGCGAACTAATACAGTCACGTACTGCCTGACAATGAATACGAAGCAAACTAATACAATCACGTACTGCCAGATAATGAATACAAAGCAAACTAATACAAGCACGTACTGCCAGACAATGAATACGATGCAAACTAATACAAGCACGTACTGCCTGACAATGAATACGATGCTAACTAATACAGTCACGTACTGCCAGACAATGAATACGATGCGAACTAATACAGTCACGTACTGCCTGACAATGAATACGAAGCAAACTAATACAATCACGTACTGCCAGATAATGAATACGAAGCAAACTAATACAAGCACGTACTGCCAGACAATGAATACGATGCAAACTAATACAAGCACGTACTGCCAGACAATGAATACGATGCAAACTAATACAAGCACGTACTGCCAGACAATGAATACGATGCAAACTAATACAAGCACGTACTGCCAGACAATGAATACGATGCAAACTAATACAAGCACGTACTGCCAGACAATGAATACGATGCAAACTAATACAAGCACGTACTGCCAGACAATGAATACGAAGCAAACTAATACAAGCACGTACTGCCAGACAATGAATACGATGCAAACTAATACAAGCACGTACTGCCAGACAATGAATACGATGCAAACTAATACAAGCACGTACTGCCAGACAATGAATACGATGCAAACTAATACAATCACGTACTGCCAGACAATGAATACGATGCAAACTAATACAAGCACGTACTGCCAGACAATGAATACGATGCAAACTAATACAAGCACGTACTGCCAGACAATGAATACGATGCAAACTAATACAAGCACGTACTGCCAGACAATGAATATGAAGCAAACTAATACAAGCACGTACTGCCAAACAATGAATACGATGCGAACTAATACAAGCACGTACTGCCAGACAATGAATACGATGCGAACTAATACAAGCACGTACTGCCAGACAATGAATACGAAGCAAACTAATACAGCCACGTACTGCCAGACAATGTATACGATGCAAACTAATACAAGCACGTACTGCCAGACAATGAATACGATGCGAACTAATACAAGCACGTACTGCCTGTCAATGAATACGATGCGAACTAATACAGTCACGTACTGCCAGACAATGAATACGATGCAAACTAATACAAGCACGTACTGCAAAATAACGAATACGATGCGAACTAATACAAGCACATACTGCCAGACAATGAATACGAAGCAAACTAATACAGCCACGTACTGCCAGACAATGTATACGATGCAAACTAATACAAGCACGTACTGCCAGACAATGAATACGAAGGAAACTAATACAAGCACGTACTGCCAAACAATGAATATGAAGCAAACTAATACAGCCACGTACTTCCAGACAATGAATACGATGCGAACTAATACAAGCACGTACTGCCAGACAATGAATACGATGCGAACTAATACAAGCACGTACTGCCAGACAATGAATACGATGCGAACTAATACAAGCACGTACTGCCAGACAATGAATACGTTGCAAACTAATACAGCCACGTACTGCCAGACAATGAATACGATGCGAACTAATACAAGCACGTACTGCCAGACAATGAATACGAAGCAAACTAATACAGCCACGTACTGCCAGACAATGAATACGAAGCAAACTAATACAAGCACGTACTGCCAAACAATGAATATGAAGCAAACTAATACAGCCACGTACTGCCATACAATGAATACGATGCAAACTAATACAGCCACGTACTGCCAGATAATGAATACGAAGCAAACTAATACAAGCACGTACTGCCAGATAATGAATATGAAGCAAACTAATACAGCCACGTACTGCCAGACAATGAATACGATGCAAACTAATACAAGCACGTACTGCCAGACAATGAATACGATGCAAACTAATACAAGCACGTACTGCCAGACAATGAATACGAAGCAAACTAATACAATCACGTACTGCCAGACAATGAATACGAAGCAAACTAATACAAGCACGTACTTCCAGACAATGAATACGAAGCAAACTAATACAAGCACGTACTGCCAAACAATGAATATGAAGCAAACTAATACAATCACGTACTGCCAGACAATGAATACAATGCAAACTAATACAAGCACGTACTGCCAAACAATGAATATGAAGCAAACTAATACAGCCACGTACTTCCAGACAATGAATACGATGCGAACTAAAACAAGCACGTACTGCCAGACAATGAATACGATGCGAACTAATACAGCCACGTACTGCCAGACAATGAATACGATGCGAACTAATACAAGCACGTACTGCCAGACAATGAATACGAAGCAAACTAATACAGCCACGTACTGCCAGACAATGAATACGAAGCAAACTAATACAAGCACGTACTGCCAAACAATGAATATGAAGCAAACTAATACAGCCACGTACTGCCAGACAATGAATACGAAGCAAACTAATACAAGCACATACTGCCAGATAATGAATACGAAGCAAACTAATACAAGCACGTACTGCCAGACAATGAATACGAAGCAAACTAATACAGCCACGTACTGCCAGACAATGAATACGATGCAAACTAATACAAGCACGTACTGCCAGATAATGAATACGAAGCAAACTAATACAAGCACGTACTGCCAGACAATGAATACGAAGCAAACTAATACAGCCACGTACTGCCAGACAGTGAATACGATGCAAACTAATACAAGCACGTACTGCCAGACAATGAATACGAAGCAAACTAATACAAGCACGTACTGCCAAACAATGAATATGAAGCAAACTAATACAATCACGTACTGCCAGACAATGAATACGAAGCAAACTAATACAGCCACGTACTGCCAGACAATGAATACGAAGCAAACTAATACATGCACGTACTGCCAAACAATGAATATGAAGCAAACTAATACAGCCACGTACTTCCAGACAATGAATACGATGCGAACTAATACAAGCACGTACTGCCAGATAATGAATACGAAGCAAACTAATACAAGCACGTACTGCCAGACAATGAATACGAAGCAAACTAATACAAGCACCTACTGCCAAACAATGAATAAGAAGCAAACTAATACAGCCACGTACTTCCAGACAATGAATATGATGCGAACTAATACAATCACGTACTGCCAGACAATGAATACGAAGCAAACTAATACAAGCACGTACTGCCAAACAATGAATATGAAGCAAACTAATACAATCACGTACTGCCAGACAATGAATACGAAGCAAACTTATACAAGCACGTACTGCCAGACAATGAATACGAAGCAAACTAATACAAGCACGTACTGCCAGACAATGAATACGAAGCAAACTAATACAGCCACGTACTTCCAGACAATGAATACGAAGCAAACTAATACAAGCACGTACTGCCAGACAATGAATATGAAGCAAACTAATACAAGCACGTACTGCCAGATAATGAATACGAAGCAAACTAATACAAGCACGTACTGCCAAACAATGAATATGAAGCAAACTAATACAGCCACGTACTTCCAGACAATGAATACGATGCGAACTAATACAAGCACGTACTGCCAGATAATGAATATGAAGCAAACTAATACAAGCACGTACTGCCAGACAATGAATACGAAGCAAACTAATACAAGCACCTACTGCCAAACAATGAATATGAAGCAAACTAATACAGCCACGTACTTCCAGACAATGAATACGATGCGAACTAATACAAGCACGTACTGCCAGACAATGAATACGAAGCAAACTAATACAAGCACGTACTGCCAAACAATGAATATGAAGCAAACTAATACAAGCACGTACTGCCAGACAATGAATATGAAGCAAACTAATACAATCACGTACTGCCAGACAATGAATATGAAGCTAACTAATACAAGCATGTACTGCCAGACAATGAATACGAAGCAAACTAATACAAGCACGTACTGCCAGACAATGAATACGAAGCAAACTAATACAAGCACCTACTGCCAAACAATGAATATGAAGCAAACTAATACAGCCACGTACTTCCAGACAATGAATACGATGCGAACTAATACAATCACGTACTGCCAGACAATGAATACGAAGCAAACTAATACAAGCACGTACTGCCAAACAATGAATATGAAGCAAACTAATACAATCACGTACTGCCAGACAATGAATACGAAGCAAACTAATACAAGCACGTACTGCCAAACAATGAATATGAAGCAAACTAATACAGCCACGTACTTCCAGACAATGAATACGATGCGAACTAATACAAGCACGTACTGCCAGATAATGAATACGAAGCAAACTAATACAAGCACGTACTGCCAGACAATGAATACGAAGCAAACTAATACAAGCACCTACTGCCAAACAATGAATATGAAGCAAACTAATACAGCCACGTACTTCCAGACAATGAATACGATGCGAACTAATACAAGCACGTACTGCCAGACAATGAATACGAAGCAAACTAATACAAGCACGTACTGCCAAACAATGAATATGAAGCAAACTAATACAAGCACGTACTGCCAGACAATGAATATGAAGCAAACTAATACAATCACGTACTGCCAGACAATGAATATGAAGCAAACTAATACAAGCACGTACTGCCAGACAATGAATACGAAGCAAACTAATACAAGCACGTACTGCTAGACAATGAATATGAAGCAAACTAATACAATCACGTACTGCCAGACAATGAATACGAAGCAAACTAATACAAGCACGTACTGCCAAACAATGAATATGAAGCAAACTAATACAGCCACGTACTTCCAGACAATGAATACGATGCGAACTAATACAAGCACGTACTGCCAGATAATGAATACGAAGCAAACTAATACAAGCACGTACTGCCAGACAATGAATACGAAGCAAACTAATACAAGCACCTACTGCCAAACAATGAATATGAAGCAAACTAATACAGCCACGTACTTCCAGACAATGAATACGATGCGAACTAATACAAGCACGTACTGCCAGACAATGAATACGAAGCAAACTAATACAAGCACGTACTGCCAAACAATGAATATGAAGCGAACTAATACAAGCACGTACTGCCAGACAATGAATATGATGCAAACTAATACAATCACGTACTGCCAGACAATGAATATGAAGCAAACTAATACAAGCATGTACTGCCAGACAATGAATACGAAGCAAACTAATACAAGCACGTACTGCCAAACAATGAATATGAAGCAAACTAATACAATCACGTACTGCCAGACAATGAATACGAAGCAAACTAATACAAGCACGTACTGCCAAACAATGAATATGAAGCAAACTAATACAGCCAAGTACTTCCAGACAATGAATACGATGCGAACTAATACAAGCACGTACTGCCAGATAATGAATACGAAGCAAACTAATACAAGCACGTACTGCCAGACAATGAATACGAAGCAAACTAATACAAGCACCTACTGCCAAACAATGAATATGAAGCAAACTAATACAGCCACGTACTTCCAGACAATGAATACGATGCGAACTAATACAAGCACGTACTGCCAGACAATGAATACGAAGCAAACTTATACAAGCACGTACTGCCAAACAATGAATATGAAGCAAACTAATACAAGCACGTACTGCCAGACAATGAATATGAAGCAAACTAATACAATCACGTACTGCCAGACAATGAATATGAAGCAAACTAATACAAGCACGTACTGCCAGACAATGAATACGAAGCAAACTAATACAAGCACGTACTGCCAAACAATGAATATGAAGCAAACTACATGTAATACAGCCACGTACTTTCAGACAATGAATACGATGCGAACTAATACAAGCACGTACTGCCAGATAATGAATACGAAGCAAACTAATACAAGCACGTACTACCAGACAATGAATACGAAGCAAACTAATACAAGCACCTACTGCCAAACAATGAATATGAAGCAAACTAATACAGCCACGTACTTCCAGACAATGAATACGAAGCAAACTAATACAAGCACGTACTGCCAGACAATGAATACGAAGCAAACTAATACAAGCACGTACTGCCAAACAATGAATATGAAGCAAACTAATACAAGCACGTACTGCCAGACAATGAATACGAAGCAAACTAATACAAGCATGTACTGCCAGACAATGAATACGAAGCAAACTAATACAAGCACCTACTGCCAAACAATGAATACGATGCGAACTAATACAAGCACGTACTTCCAGACAATGAATACGATGCGAACTAATACAAGCACGTACTGCCAGACAATGAATATGAAGCAAACTAATACAAGCACGTACTGCCAGACAATGAATACGAAGCAAACTAATACAATCACGTACTGCCAGACAATGAATACGATGCGAACTAATACAAGCACATACTGCCAGACAATGAATACGAAGCAAACTAATACAAGCACGTACTTCCAGACAATGAATACGATGCGAACTTTTACAAGCACGTACTACCAGATAAGGAATACGATGCGAACTAATACAGTCACGTACTGCCAGTCAATGAATACGATGCGAACTAATACAAGCACGTACTGCCAGATAATGAATACGATACGAAGTAATACAGCCGCGTACTACCAGATAATGAAATTGAATTTATCCAATTTTAATTACAGTTATTTCCAAAATCGGACTTTTTCTATTTGTATTCATTATAATTCCACACGAACCTTTTATCCACATTAAATGTTATTCAAAGCAACTTCAGTTCAGTTTGATCCCATGATAGTCTCCATCTTTTTTTATTGAACGTACATGGAAATTACTAAAGTTTCTAGACTAAACTAGACTAGACTAGACTAGACTAGACTAGACTAGACTAGACTAGAATAGAATAGAATATAGAATAGAATAGAATATACATGTAATATAGTATAATATAATGCAGTGCAGTGCAGTGCAGTGCAGTGCAGTGCAGTGCAGTGCAGTGCAGTACAGTACAGTACAGTACAGTACAGTACAGTACAATACAATACAAATGACATCAAAAATATAATTAATTTTTATACAGGTGACTATGCCATTGTATCTGTGGCATCTTATTTTAATTAACGGTAACATTGTTTCTACTTACATAAAAATCTTTCACCAATTATGTTTTTATATATGTTATTTATTAGCTTAAACAATTTATCTACATCACTCAAAATGTATCAGACAAAATAAATTTCTCCAAAGATCTTACCCCATTCTACGAATTCTACAAAAGTCACAAGTACATAAGTGAAACTGTAGTTGGGGGGCGGTAGTGTAACTGATAAAGTGTTGGCTTTTCACGCCAGAGGTTGCGGGTTCGATTTAATGTTCGCTTGGTACCGTTTGTGTTTATCACGTTTAACCGTGCTGAACGCAGCCTTGACACACTGTACGCTGCAGTAGACGATACACAGTCCACATGGTCAGCTTCCACCGTTGCGTTTTCCATAGACTTACATTATAACGTTTTACCAAATTTTCACATTTTCTAACATTGGCGGACCAAAAAGTCCTATATCATATTAAAGTACTGTCCTAGACTCAAATGAAAATGTCCCCAAAATGGGGTCAAAAGTACCACTTTTTACCACGTTTTGCCCCCTGAAGTTGGGTACCCCCACTTTCAGCATGAAAAAAAGTAAATTTCACCAATTTTTCTTTCCATGCAGTTTCCTTGATAAAATGAATTTAGTCAGTCACAGAAACATAATTTTAATTTTTTATTAACACAAACATAATAAACTTATATTTTATTGTGATCATTTGCCAGTTTCACATTTTCATCCAACCAGAATTAAGCTTACTATAAAAATATATGCCCTGAACATCCCTATACTTTTTTCAGCCAATCAGAGAGCTCGTCTCAATGGTGGTAGCTGACCACATACAACGTATAAGTAGTTGTTTATGTCATATACTACCTGCATATGTAGTGGGTAACCTAAATATTTATCAATATGAGCAAATATTGTAAAAAACAAATAAAATCTTTACACTTCCTCGGGTATTTGATAACAGATAATTCATGTTCAAAATAAAGCCGATAGTTTCGTCCTATTTAGCACAATGGATAGTTAATTATTCATTTGCTCTGGCTGCAATTATCAGTTTAAACGCTACGGCTGTATTCTCTCAGACGAATCCTATCATCTAGTCTTTATGAACTTTACACACATAACGTCACAAATTACAAAAAACATCAAACGCGATGACTGACACGCAACCAAGTTACAATTTATCAAACTGAAAGAGCCAATTCAGATGAAACTTTCAATCGTTTCATGTTACAATGTAAATACATGCGCTATGGATGAATGACACTGTGTGTGTATAATGATTATAGCCATATAAGTCCTATGACATTTAGACATTCATGTACCGTGATCATGTTTGATGATTATAGTCATATAAGTCCTATGGCATTTAGACATTCATGTACCGTGATCATGTTTGATGATTATAGCCATATAAGTCTTATGACAATTAGACAATCATGTACCGTGATCATGTTTGATGATTATAGTCATATAAGTCCTATGGGATTAAGACAATCATGTACCGTGATAATGTTTGATGATTATAGCCATAAAAGTCTTATAACAAATAGACAATCATGTACCGTGATCGTGTTTGATGATTATAGTCATATAAGTCCTATGGGATTAAGACAATCATGTACCGTGATCATGTTTGCTGATTATAGCCATATAAGTCTTATGACAATTAGACAATCATGTACCGTGATCGTGTCTGATGACTATAGCCATATAAGTCCTTTGGCATTTAGACAATCATGTACCGTGATCATGTTTGATGATTATAACCATATAAGTCCTATGACAGTTAGACAATCATGTACAATGATCATGTTTGATGATTATAGCCATATAAGCATGTACCGTGATCCTGTATGCCGATTATAGCCATATAAGTCCTTTGGCATTTAGACATTCATGTTCCGTGATCATGTATGATGATTATTTCCATATAAGTCCTATGGCATTTAGAAATTCCTGCACCATAATCGTGTATGATTATTATAGCCATATAAGTCCTATGGCATTTAAACATTTATGTACCGTGATCGTGTATGATGATTATAGCCATATAAGACCTATGGCATTTTGACAAGCATGTACCATGATCGTGTATGATGATTATAGCCATATAAGACCTATGGCATTTTGACAAGCATGTACCATGATCGTGTCTGATGATTATAGCCATATAAGTCCTATGGCATTTAGACAAGCATGTACCATGATCGTGTTTGATGATAACCAACTCTTGTACCATTTAATAACACCCAGCATCACGCTCATAATTTAACTATAATGATACCTAAGCAGTTTTGAGATTACATGAACATTATCCACTATGTATGATATGAACTAGATGTTACCTAACATAAAACCTCGTCTGTTTGCCTTGCACTAACGTTCCTAACACGCATATTTGATGGTATAGACATAGACACATTATATGTCCAAGAGTGATTGGCGATTAAGTTGCTTCTAACCATAATGGTTACGCACTACAACATGTGTGTGCATGACAAAAGTTATAAAGCATAAGCGCATAGCTTGCATATATATAATCACTTAAATGCGAAGAAGGCTTTTTTATATGACGTCTAGAAATAGGTGCAAGTAGCACCGTCTGTACAGGAAAGGTTTTCTTCTTGCTCTGTTAGTTAGATGTTAAGCTGCAAGGCCTTCTGTACTAAAGAGGTGGGTATAACCTTTCAGTTTTTGGTATAAATACAACAAGATACATAACGAAACGGGTGATTTTTGGGAATAATGGAATAAGAGCTAAAATTACACATTTAATCTAGACCTGTGATTTTCTGTTTTTAAAAACACTATTTAAGACTGATTGCACAAAAAAATTACTTATCCATTATATCTCATACATTTGAATGATGCAGCCTCTATCAATGAACAAAATAACCATATGTACAATACAAACATACAGAAGAAGTGATGACAAGAGATGTAACATTTGAATGATGCAGCCTCCACCAATGTACAGAATAAACATAACCATATGTATAATACAAACATACAGAAGAAGTGATGACAAGAGATGTAACATTTGAATGATGCACCCATCCATCAATGAACAGAATAAACATAACCATATGAACAGTACAAACATACAGAAGGAGTGACGACAGGAGATGTAACATTTGAATGATGCCACCTCCATCAATGAACAGAATAAATATAACCATATGTACAGTACAAACATACAGAAGGAGTGACAACAGGAGATGTTACATTTGAATGATGCCGCCTCCATCAATGAACAGAATAAAAATAACCATATGTACAGTACAAACATACAGAAGGAGTGACCACAGGAGATGTAACATTTGAATGATGCAGCCTCCATCAATGAACCAAATAAACATAACATGTGTACAGTACAAACATACAGAAGGAGTGACGGCAGGAGATGTTACATTTGAATGATGCAGCCTCCATCAATGAAGAGAATAAACATTACCATGTGTACAGTTCAAACCTAACCATGTGTACAGTACAAACATACAGAAGGAGTGACCACAGGAGATGTAACATTTGAATGATGCAGCCTCCATCAATGAACCAAATAAACATAACATGTGTACAGTACAAACATACAGAAGGAGTGACGGCAGGAGATGTTACATTTGAATGATGCAGCCTCCATCAATGACCAAAATAAACATAACCATATGTACAGTACAAACATACAGAAGGAGTGACGACAGGAGATGAAACATTTGAATGATGCAGCCTCCATCAATGAACAAAATAATCATAACCATATGTACAGTACAAACATAAAGAAGGAGTGACGACAGAAGATGAAACATTTGAATGATGCAGCCTCCATCATTGAACAAAATAAACATAACCATGTGTACAGTACAAACATACAGAAGGAGTGACGACAGGAGATGTAACATTTGAATGATGCATCCTCCATTAATGAACAGAATAAACATGAACATAAGTACAGTACAAATATACAGAAGGTGTGACGACAGGAGATGTAACATATGAATGATGCAGCCTCCATCAATGAACAGAATTAACATAACCATGTGTACTGTACAAACATACAGAAGGAGTGACGACAGGAGATATAACATTTGAATGATGCAGCCTCCATCAATGAACAGAATAAACATAACCATATGTACAATACAAACATACAAAAGAAGTGACTACAGGAGATGTAACATTTGAACAATGCAACCTCCATCAATGAACAATATAAAAATAACCATGTGTACAGTACAAACATACAGAAGGAGTGACGACAGGAGATGTTACATTTGAATGATGCAGCTTCCATCAATGAACAAAATAAACATAACCATATGTACAGTACAAACATACAGCAGGAGTGCTGACAGGAGATTTTACATTTTAATGATGCAGCCTCCATCAATGAACATAATAAACATAATCATATGTACAATACAAACATACAGAAGAAGTGACGACAGGAGATGTAACATTTGAATGATGCAGCCTCAATCAATGAACAGAGTAAACATAACCATATGTACAGTACAAACATACAGAAGGAATGACGACAGGAGATGTAACATTTGAATGATGCAGCCTCCATCAATGAACAGAGTAAACATAACCATATGTACATAAAATTTACAGAAGGAATGACGACAGGAGATGTAACATTTGAATGATGCAGCCTCCATCAATGAACAACATAAACATAACCATATGTACAATACAAACATACAGAAGGAGTGACGGCAGGAGATGTTACATTTGAATGATGCAGCCTCCATCAATGAAGAGAATAAACATTACCATGTGTACAGTTCAAACCTAACCATGTGTACAGTACAAACATACAGAAGGAGTGATGACAGGAGATGTAACATTTGAATGATGCAGCCTCCATCAATGAACAAAATAAACATAGCCATATGTACAGTACAAACATATAGAAGAAGCGACTACAGGAGATGTAACATTTGAATGATGCAACCTCCATCAATGACCAGAATAAACATAACCATATGTACAGTACAAACATACAGAAGGAGTGCTGACAGGAGATGTAACATTTGAATGATGCAGCCTCCATCAATGAACAGAATAAACATAACCATATGTACAATACAAACATACAAAAGAAGTGACTACAGGAGATGTAACATTTGAACAATGCAACCTCCATCAATGAACAAAATAAAAATAACCATGTGTACAGTACAAACATACAGAAGAAGTGACGACAGGCGATGTAACATTTGAATGATGCAGCCTCCATCAATGAACAAAATAAACATAACCATATGTACAGTACAAACATACAGAAGAAGTGACTACAGGAGATGTAACATTTGAATGATGCAGCCTCCATCAATGAACAAAATAAACATAACCATATGTACAATACAAACATACAGAAGAAGTGACTACAGGAGATGTAACATTTGAATGATGCAGCCTCCATCAATGAACAAAATAAACATAACCATATGTACAGTACAAACATACAGAAGGTGTGACGACAGTAGATGTAACAAAGAATGATGCAGTCTCCATCTATGAACAGATTAAACATATCCATATGTACAGTACAAACATACAGAAGAAGTGACGACAGGAGATGAAATATTTGAATGATGCAGCCTCCATCAATGAACAGAATAAAAATAACCAGGTGTACAGTACAAACATACAGAAGGAGTGACGACAGGAGATGTAACATTTGAATGATGCAGCCTCCATCAATGAACAAAATGAACATAACCATGTGTACAGTACAAACATACAGAAGGAGTACTGACAGGAGATGTAACATTTGAATGATGCAGCCTCCATCAATGACCAGAATAAACATAACCATATGTACAGTACAAACATACAGAAGAAGTGACGACAGGCGATGTAACATTTGAATGATACCGCCTTCATCAATGAACAGAGTAAACATAACCATATGTACAGTACAAACATACAGAAGGAGTGACGACAGGAGATGTTACATTTTAATGATGCAGCCTCCATCAATGAACAGAATAAACATAACCATATGAACAGTACAAACATACAGAAGGAGTGATGACAGGAAATGTTACGTTTGAACGATGCAGCCTCCATCAAAGAATAGAATAAACATAACTGTGTGTACAGTACAATCATACAGAAGGAGTGACGACAGTAGATGTAACATTTGAATGATGCAGCCTCAATCAATGAACAGAGTAAACATAGCCATATGTACAGTACAGTCATACAGAAGAAGTGACGACAGGAGATGTAACATTTGAATGATGCAGCCTCCATCAATGAACAAAATGAACATAACCATATGTATAGTACAAACATATAGAAGGAGTGACTACAGGAGATGTAACTTTTGAATGATGCCGCCTCCATCAATGAACAGAATAAACATAACCATGTGTACAATACAAGCATACAGAAAAAGCGTTGACAGGGGTTATCGGCTCTGTACTCTATACGATCAGTGCCTAAATCACCACTAGCAGACCTAAATCTGCATGATAGGTGTAATGGAAATATCACCCTTACCCGCATCATTAAGTCATGAGATAAGAAGTTGTGAATGAATTTCATCGTATTTAGACTAAGTTTTAATTTTTCCTTTCCGTTTCTTTGAATTGATTGAATTCATTCAGTATTGCTCAAAAATAGAATACATGTATATCTAAAACCAATACCAACAACGTGTATGATATTCCATATTTTACTGAATGTCATGAACAATCTTGATGAAAACGAGCTTGCTATTTTCTGATTTTGGTTTGCAAATAATAATCTATGCTTAATATTGTTTTCACTTAAGAATCAAAGCATTAGCTTTAAGTAAATGTCTGTATTGAAAAGTGGAGGAGGTTTGACAAAGGAGAACATTTCATCAAATGACGATATCTTATATAGTTCTGAGGACAGATTATGTTACTTTGAAGCTGTTCCGGCAAAACAACGAACGATCACGTTTACAGTGCGTTACAGTCATTAATAGCAAAGTATTAACACCGTTAGTTGAAGAATTACAGGAAACAACGTGCAACCAATCAATGTCCATGTCTAAGGTTTGGTAAATTAAATGTTATGCTGAAAGCTCTATAAATCTAATTTCTATATACATCTTAAGTGTATATAAAAGCTTCTAAAGGGATATGATTTAAACTTGAAAGGAAAGTTAATAGAATTATCAATTAAACTATTAAACAAAAACCTCTACAGAACTTGTTAAGCGTGTTGTTATACGTCTAACTACATAGTGTCCCCCATTTTTCCCATGGTAACATGATTTCTGCTGTTAAAAATGTCCTATGTAATTTGATTTTAAATATTTTCAAAATGGTTCATATTGGTTGTGATTTCTTGCTGCAGATGATTAGAGCCAATGGTGCCGTAACATATATTGTATAAGACATCTGTAATATCACAAACGGCCATATGTGGTATGTTTCGTAATTTACCTGATAAAATATTTGGTCAGTGCTAATATCAGTTTTGATTATACAAATAAAGATAACTTTAACTTTTGCAAGGCATGACAACGCCTATAATCCATATACAGTCGCTTGATATATCGCGATTGTCAATAGACAGCATAAACATAATATAAGCGTTTCACTATTTATTTCTCAGCGACTAACAATGGGAATAGAATGTAGAGACGAAAAACCAACTTTAAGGAAGTTGGTCGGTGTGCTTCACAGTATCCGCACCGATATGTTTACCAAGAACTTCAACAATAAATAAAAAGATCATCATATAATTTATTGTTACACATCACTGTTGTTAAAATAGTGAATAATATAGGATTTTAACAGATGCATGTATTTATGAGCATTTGAGGACATTGAAAAAAATATTAGTGTGTCACTGCATCGTCTTTTTTTAAAGGACAACTGTTCAATTTACCAGTTATTTTGCATTTTTATGTGGGGATACATTCCTGCTATGAACAAAACAGACTTCTATATGGAAGTCTTAGACCTTATTTAAGATAGAATAAAGAACAAAATTCAACTGTGTAGTGAGAACGGAAGGAAAATATGATCAAATGTTTGAAAAAAGCGCCACAATAACACAGATCATAACTTTTTCTGTCAAAATATTCTCAGATCAAGTTAATTTAGCGAACATAAGTGTTTTACAATGACGTGAACCCAGTGTGTTTTGACAAATATTTGACAATATTATGGCCATATACTTGAAAATGTAAGTAAAATAAATTGTATTTTGTATAAATCACTTGTTTTTTCTTTTCAAGCAGTGATACTGTGGAAAGAATTGCTCAATGGTGTATGACAACAGGCCCTCATTTAATGTTTCTACTAACTTAGCAATGTGCATATGTACTTGGTATTTACAAGTTGTCAGATGTTTTCAGGATGGTTCAAAACAGTCATTGTTTCTGTTGACAATTGTAACATTCTAGTATAGAATCAACTGCTGTCTTTATGGAATTGCTGAAAATTGCATGACCAAACCTTGTGGGCATGTTTACGCCATGAAAGTGCCAAGATTGTCTTTTACACTTTTATTTTTACACCAATTTATGCATATATTACTTTATATTGACCATGTTAAAAATGTAGCACACACACTTCATTTTTATAGAGTCAACATAATGTCCGTTGAAAAAAAAATGTACCCGTCCCAGCAGCTGATAATGCTCTGCGACGCTTGTCGTATACGAAAATAGTTCCATGTTCAATGTTTCAGTATCCTATTTCAGTTTCTTATACAAGTTATTACCCTGAAACTGTTACGGTAACCGCATCATTTTAATGAATTATCATACAACATGCCACCAAATGCTTTTATCCTAATATGAAATAATTGCACATGAATCTAAATACTTTATAATCTATAACCTATATTGAAACTGGCAATTTTAATGTTTAAATACCAATTTTCATATAAGGGCATTTATTAGTATATAAAACATAGTACACTAAAATATTATAGAATGTATACAATGTACACACTCCTACACAATACAGAGGCAATTCAAAGGAAAACTATTCAGCGACTGAAAACTCATTAGCTATGGAAATGTTAAGGGACAAAAGTTCAGCTGTAAGTGGTCGAAAATGGACAATTTTGCTAAAAGTATGAAATTTGTCTGAATCCATTAGTCCTTAAATTCTCCATTGAATATTATTACAAGGCACATTTTGTTCAGATAATTATCTAAAGTTGTCGAGCGTTAAATTTTGTCAACAAAGTAGAGTGCTCTCTCGCCCTTAACGTCTCATTAAACAATTGCACCTCTTTTTCCCAGCGTAGCATTTGAAAACTTTTTCAAAAATTTTTTACGGTGTCACTGCATCGTCTTTAAAAATAACAATCTGGTCAGCCTACCAGTTATTGTGAAATATATTTTTACCGTGGAAATCATAAATCTTATTCTATATAAAACATATAACAAATACAGAACATATAACAAAACTCAACTTTTATATGAGACATTTATATATATTTAGGTTAACTCAATTGTGCAGTGAGATATTTATATATATTTATGTTAACTCAACTGTGCAGTGAGACCTTTATATATATCTAGGTTAACTCAACTGTGCAGTGAGACCTTTATATATATTTAGGTTAACTCAATTGTGCAGTGAGACCTTTATATATATTTAGGTTAACTCAACTGTGCAGTGAGACCTTTATATATATTTATGTTAACTCAACTGTGCAGTGAGACCTTTATATATATCTAGGTTAACTCAACTGTGCAGTGAGACCTTTATATATATTTAGGTTAACTCAACTGTGCAGTGAGACCTTTATATATATTTATGTTAACTCAACTGTGCAGTGAGACCTTTATATATATCTAGGTTAACTCAACTGTGCAGTGAGACCTTTATATATATTTAGGTTAACTCAACTGTGCAGTGAGAAATTTATATATACTAAGGTTAACTCAATTGTGCAGTGAAACCTTTATATATACTTAGGTTAAAGATGATGCTTCTAAACAAAATATATCGATGGAACAAATAAAACGGCCATTTTGAGTGTAGTATACTGATGTAGTGTGTAGTAAACATCCGTTGGCTCCAGTTTTATGCTAGTTTCAAAAACAAAAACATTGACATTATTTTTATTCACGGGTCGGTAAGGTATTGTCCATCAAATATAGTTTGTACAATGTATAATACTAATTTGTATAGTATTATTAAAATAATACTATATTTAATAATTATAAAAATAATAAGTTGTATAATAATGATAAAAAAAAATAAATAATAATAATAATAGTTTTTCAATCACCAAATAAGTGACCCATTTAATCCCCCCGTAATAGGTGTGCGAGGGTCGGAGTAAATTATTTTTAATTGCCATTTTTTCAGCATTCCATATGTGTAATAACTCGGTACAGGTACATTATTTGATGTACATTTTACCTTGAGTTAAATTGTTTTTAAAACAATAATAATTTAGGTACATTATGATAACTTTTCTGTTTTTAATTAAAAATATTTTCAAGAAATATACAAGCTCTGTGATAGACGCGCCGTGGTTAAATGTGATAGTGTGAGTTATCAACATCACTACTTACCTATCACCGATTTGTTGACGGTGTCCAGTTTAGTCTAAATGTTTTGAATGAGAAATCTATTTCCTGCATTCAAAATTCTGTTAACAGTTTTATACTATTTCACTATTTTTTCCATCTATAATTTAAATTAAAACAAAATCACATGACATATCCTTGAGGCGAAGTCATTTATGATAATTGGTGTAATTTATAATAGCATATTACATAACTGTCCTATATTGCAACACTCCTACGTTAACATAGATTGCAAATGAATGTATTAACATGAATTTAACATTCAGCCTGAGAACGTTCATATATAAACTTATTTAAAAGGTGTCTAGCATGATTGTGGAAAAGTAGTTAAGATTAGAGTCAATGATGGCGGAATCGCTGGATACGTTGCCATATTTAGTATTCACATGTTACTCTGGCTTCGGCGAAGTCATCAAGTCCATCTGTGTTCAGCTTCCGTTAAGGTTTAATCACCCGTGTAGCGTCTGGCCATTCCAAAGCCGCGATCCCTGTTGTCGCTTGCTGGTACCTTGGGTGTGTAATGTTCTAATTATGACTAATATTTATTGAGTTCATACTGCATTGGTGGTCTTTCAAATGCTGCGCCTCTTGTTGGTTATATACTGTACATGATGCGAAGAATATTATATCTAACTAAATACCTTTATATATATATATATATATGTTTTTAATTTTATATTTTCATTGGAAATAACAACACACATACATTGGTATCAAAGTTCAATAGCTTTCATCAATGACATATGTTGATATTGTTTTCTATATATGCACCCTGCTCTGCTTTACTGCTATTTCGTAGAGCAACACTATAGTGCAGATGCTGTACTGTTAGCTCTATTCGTCCGTCCTTTGGAAAGTTATATATTATTGTCTTTGAGTGACATCATTTTCTCAACTTTAAATGTAATTTGTTTTCTACTCAATAAACTCCATGTCACGTGGTATGAGTGGCAAATTCATGTCTGTAAGTGTCGACGGTGTCTCGCAATTGCTTTTGATGATCTATTGCAATACGATGACTGCAAATAAAAACGTTAAACGCGAAATTCCTTCAGCAAAATGGTATCATATGTCAACATTGTGATAAGAGTGGGAACATGATTTGAAAAAAAAGATAGGCAATTTATCAAACAAAAAGTACATTACTATATATATAGTAATGTCAACGTAATCTGTCTTAGATTGAATAAAATGAATATTAAAATGGATATAACGCGTCTTCACATCATCATTCGTACTCTTTTAGAGATGAAACAGTTTTAATTACATGTAAACCCGTATAACTGATCAAACTGAAATCAAAATAAAATCACGTGACTCATATGATACGTCAAAAAACATATTGCTATAACTTTAAACGTGAAATCTATTTCAGTCTAACATAGGCGCATAGTTTGATAATACCTTTTCAATATATATTTTTTGGCACGTTTAAATATATATCATTTTGTCAATACGGTGTCAGTGAGTATATAGACATATTAGAAAAAATGTTTTAAGCCAATATTAAAAGCTTAAAAAATCCTGATAAATTCTCTTTAAATTATCATTTATAAATATGTAACGTTAACCGAACAGCATATTTGCCTTAAAAGTAATTTAGAATTAGCAAGCTGCTGTGTAAGCCAGATGTTTATGATCAGTAAGGCAATTAATGTTCACGAGATTGTGCAGAAGCAGTCTGATTCACGTTTAAGATGACCCGGTAAGCTTACCTCATCCAGGAATTGTGAGTTCAAATCCACGACGGTCCACTGTATATTTAATGATCGGCCATGCACTTTGTTTGACGGCCACGAATCTCCCGCCTCTGAATACGTGGGGAAGTAATAAGTGATTTGTATAATACTTGTTAGCATCCTAAATCCCAGGAACGACGGTTAGGTGCACTGACAGTTTTCAGATATCTAAACATGTAGAAAAGCATGCAGAAACTCGATACCGTCGAACTGTTTTACGTGCAGTTGATGGCCGTTAGTGTGTATAATGCATGTAGATGCAAGTCCCGAATCAATTGCCATCAAGTTTGATATTTTGTTACTTTTAATGAGCGATATAAAATAATGATATAATGGTTGAAATTGCTTTAAGTATTCTATATTTATCGTTTTATCACTTTCATATTTATTTTTAATTCTGGTAGATCTGTGACAGACGTCACATTACAAAATGTCTTTTAACAGACTGTAACTAAATAATTTATATATCTTTTTATTTATATATATCAATTAGCAAATTATATCTGATGTTTTGTTATAGTCGAGAATTTCAATATGAAGTTACTTTAAGGAGAAACTATGCGATTGAAACACACAATTCAGAATATCTAAGTCACGTTCCATTATCTAATGATATCTAATTATCCGGCGAAAACCAAGCACTGGCATGCAAAATAGCTATTTATTGATTTTTTTCTCCATAAAACAAAATAGTTCACAATATTATGTTTACCTGCTTATAACTGCTTTCAGTATTTTGCATGTTTAAGTTTTCCGTTTTATCTCACTATCATATTTTAACATAAATGACATAGAGTTTGTTTAATGCAGATCTTTTAAGTATCCAACCACATCAACATGCAGCTTGTTTTGCAAATGGGAATCAAAAGATACATCAATACCATATTATGCAAACATATCATTTTATTTTACCATAAACTGACTATTATAATAATGTAATATATAACCGATTACATTCTATTATAATATGCGTTGAATGTTATATACATGACTATTTAAAATTCTTACATAACATGACTAGTAAGAAATTTAAATTTCAATAATACATTTCCACAGCAAAGATGGGCAACTGTCCGCCACTCTATAGCCCACCCAAAGATGGGCAACAATCCACCATTCTATAGCCCACCCAAAGATAGGCAACTGTCCGCCACTCTATAGCCCACCCAAAGATGGGCAACTGTCCGCCACTCTATAGCCCACCCAAAGATGGGCAACTGTCCGCCACTCTATAGCCCACCCAAAGATGACGCAGTTTGATACCCAAATTTTAAAAAGGCGATGACGAACAACAACATAAATGCGCATCTGCATGATTTAAGGTAACAATACGTCCTACTTATTTTCCATACAAAAAGATCAAACAAACAACACACACTGATTTTGTGGTTTGTGAGAGGCATGTATAAAGTGACATAGACAAGCCATAAATACAAACAGATGCATAAAAAATAATATGCATATATTAAAGGAACACTATTTGAATATATTGTATATTTTTTAAAAGGACAAACCAAAGCTCTGGAAAACGGTGCCCATTTATCAAATATCTTTTACCACTAAATGTCGGACATCATTCTTGAAAATCTTTTATGAACAGTACACCTACATATTCATATTGATATCTTAACATCACCAAGTCTTGCAATTAGTTACTGCATTATGCTTCCAATTAACCAATATATGCTTCTGTAATTCATGACTAACACAAAATACGTACGAACACTTAAACCAAAAAGCGGTCCATCGTTGTTTCGACTTTTTACCATCGCTGTTTCGTTATTTCGATGTTTCGTTGTTTCGACTTGTCTTAGTGAAAATATGCCGCGATGGCCCTAAATGGACACCGTGAGATATGCCTCATTTTTATATTTCATTTTTTTGTTTATATGACGTCATTTCGTCCATATTTTAATAGATAGACCAATGCCGGTATGATATACTGAACGGAACAACTAACCATCCGCCTGACATTCTTTATATTTTCTCATAAAGTCTCAAAGCAATTGTTTTGATACTATGACTAGAATAACAAAGAACATTTAGGATAACAATGGCCATTTCTTTAAAATAAATACATGTTAAAGCCGTATACAACGCCCTTCAAAATCTTCATTGATTAATTGGAAACACAAAAGATGCGGCTAGCTGTTCATTTCAGTATATAATATCGGGAATGACGTCATACTGTAAAATATACAAAATGCGTACGTTTTTCAATGGACAAGCACATATATGGCGATCATATTATACCATTAATGACTGCCATATATTGCGAAAGTGTTATTTTAACATACTAGTAGATGGCGACTGAATGTACGTATGTTTACATGAATTAAACATTAAGTCTGAGAACGTTTACATATAAGTGTGTGGCATGATCATGAAAAATTAGTTCAGCTTAAAGTCAATGATGGCGGAGTCGCTGTTTACGTTTCCCTATTCATATCTTGCCTTACCCTTATTAGTATTCGCATGTTACTCGGGCTTCGGCAACGTCAGCAAGGTCAACTGTGTTCAGCTTGTAGAAACAAGGTTTAAACACACATATTAATCTATATAGTAATGTCAACGTACCGGAACAGTAATTCAGAAAATATAATCACCTATATCTCTGAGTAATTCTCTGTTAACTAAATCAATATACAACCACGTCACTTAAAGTTTTGGAACTGTATGTGTGACAAGGCGCACAGGAAATTATATCCCTTGTTGTTTATTTTTTCCATGCATTAACATGAGGTTGCTTCTTATAAGGTTCGCTCTCTAAATGTGCACTTTATGGAATATTTACTCTTAGTATTGCCTTTACATTTCCCTTTTATGACCTTTGAATGTCCTTCATTTCAATAATGTACAACCCATCTGTTCTGATTGTACTTTCTTGTCCATACAAAGGGCCACTCCTTTTGTTGTTTTAATGCATATATGAATTATGTGTCACTGTCGACGTTAAAATGCAGTAATATAAGTAAGTATGTCTGAAAACGTATTATAATATAATATCAAAAAATGACAGAAACTATAGAAATTGTCCTTGAAGCCGTATTTACATAAGTAGTTACTGACTTTAGAATAACAAAATTATATTCTATGTTATAAAATCAACTCAATCATAAATTTATACACTTATGCGACTGACAGAACTGGTCAACAACTAGACATTCTCGAGCGGCTTAGAAACTGATTATGATAAACAACGATAATGGATGAGAACTTTCTAAATATTGTTTATGGAAATATGATTTATGGACATTTCAGTTTATTAGCGGTTTACTTGGTAGAAGTTAATCTATAATGCCATGTCTGCCGAAGTAACTGTTCTATCATTTATTACATTGTCTGTGTATTCGTCTTATATTAAATGATAAATCCATCTTGAATTTAAAATGTTGTTAGACAAACAATTTAACTGATTTTCCCTTGGTAAATACATCATTGAAAAATCAAGTCAGATTCATAAGGTAAAACAGTGAAAAGGATGCAATACTATGTTGCGAGGAATACCACGTTACGAGGAATACTCGTTGAGTTTCCATCTGATTGGTTTAGTCAATTTATGAACATTCTTTTTTGACTTGCACTAATTTCAACCTAAAATGATTAAACGAAAACCATAAATGATATCAGGTCGAAGTCATAACAATTAGGTGCTTACTTTTTAGGAACTCAGTCTTATTGCATTTACGTAATGGTGTTGTTTTCCTTTCCACATTTTCAGCATGTTAATTAAAGTTCCATGTGAACTGGTCGATTACTCTTAATTATTTTTTTTCTTCCACTTTTAATCATACTCACTTCTACATTTCGATTTGTCTTCTATTTCTTTATCTTGAAGTTTTAGCATTAGCGTGTTATTGTTGTCTGACACTGTTATAAAATGGTTAAATACCGTCCACTTATAACGTGCAGTAATCATGTAAACCGTATTAATAAAAAAGTTATGGCAAACGTCTACGAACTTTCTGACCCCTCCCCCTACCCCTCGTATATAACATACTTTAATAAGTTGATACTCTCGTCTTTTCAACGTCAACTCCAAATGCAAATAAGAATTTATATATGTTCAGTACGGATACAGTTACAACCACCACAACCACAACCAGACTCAATGCATAAATTAAAACAATAAGTACAATACAAATATAGTGAAAACGAAATTTGTATACATACTAAAAGTACATTATTGTCATGAACTCTATTGATCTTGGGAAGAACAGTCTTATATCGGTCGTAACTTGCAATGTCCGAACATGACAAACATCCCCTTGAAGATTCAGTTTCACATTCGTATCGAAATAGTTTACATGTGCCAGGACCTTTTTACGAAGTTATCACGCAACTTCTTGTCAACTGGATGTCTTATTTCGTTTCTTATGTAAACTTCATGTTCATAAGGGCAAGCGAATGTTGAAGTATCTGTTAATAACGCAATCGATTTACAAGAGCAATAAAACTACAAAGGATAGTTTATTATAAAATATAAAATAGAATGATTACAACAGGAATATATGCTTATTGTTCTTTGATGCTTTATGAATATTGGCCCAAAGCTACATAAATTTATTGTTATTTATAACGGAATGAGATCGTGCTTTACTTGAAACGTAACCCTGAAAACTAATATACATATTCATCTGTCCACACAGAGAGAACATATTTCATCACAGAGAGCGCATGAACACATCGGCGAGTCACGATCTATTTTACTTAATAGCTTCACGTGCATTTTAGTTGTTCATTGATTCAAGATACTGTTATAGATTCGGTTATATGGCTGTTTATTGTACGTTATGATGGAGTATGTCATAACAATAACCTAGAATTACATTTAATTAAAAATACTAGCCACACATGTATGTGCCTAGATCGACAGATATTTGCTGATACTAAAATACAGAATGTACAAAAACTATTATTTTATGAGTTATACAAATGAGTGAATGCCTAAGTGTATATGAAATCACATACACGGGTGCAAAACGGTCAAGGATGAAAGACGATTGCGAACATTGATACCCAAACTGATTTATAAGATGTCTGGCATTGTCGTGAAAATGTAATATTAAGCTTAGAGTTGCTGATCAAATTTACATCTTATCAGGCTGGTATTGGCTAGACGTAATTATTTATGAAACAAAATAAAAAAAAACAGACGTAGAACTCATGGGTAACATCTCACCTAACACAAAAATTAATAGAAATATTAATTTTGATAAATAATAGTTTATATAATTATTATTATATATAACATGTATTAAGAGTAATATTAAAAAGTAGCCTCCCACTTACGACGACGAACACGGTTACTAAACTACAAATAACTACAAATGCATAATGTAAGCTGTCTTGTCAAAATTTCAAAATTGTATCATAGGGGAAGCTCTGTTATACTTTATATTATATTCTATATGATATTTTCATGGTCACATGACTATAGCAACAACACCATATTATCCAGTTTCTAAAATATGAAATTTCATATAACATAACGCGGGAGTTTTTATTTCAAATAGTAACTGTTATATTTTCGATGATTTTATAGATTTAGTGTGCGAAAAGAGATGATTAATTTATAAGATCATCGTTTGTCCTTTTACTTTTTTACAGAGTTTTCTGACATTATATATTCCTGTTATGCATATATACAAATCGAGCTACAACAATATTAACTGATACATATTTGCTGTCAGACTTTTTCTATTTGAAATTACTGAAATGTTTAGAGTCCTGATGACGTTTTTCCCCAACATTTAGAGATCATTTTATCTTGAATAAAGTTTAGGTTAATAATAATTAATAGAATTCCATGTATCATTGCTATTGAATACGTCTGGCGTAATGTGAAGAGGTAGCAATTGTTTAATATTTCATTTAAAATTACCATTTTGAAAAACGCGCTTAAGTCAATGACAAACAAAACAAAATGTGCATTTAGACATTTTCATACTTTTTCAACCAATAAAATCGCTCATATTTTCCAAAATAGAACATTCCATTTTACAAAGAATGTCATGAATGTCAGCCGATATTCTACTTCCGCAGCCAATGAAATCGTTCCAGGAACAAGAAAAGAGATCAGCATCTAAGTCGGTTAGAAGTAAGAAGTTATATACTTTCATAATAAAAAAAGTAAATACATGTATTATGCACGCTGATATTATAGTTCAAATTATAAACTGTTAAAATAATACGTTCTTTTATATCATAGTTTTTATTTGTGATAACAGGCCTACAGCTTTAAATATAATTTGTCCTCGATTTTAAAAACGCCATGAAACATGGTATTGATGGCAGATTTATTTCTCTAAAGACCGCCGTAGCATCACAACTGTTTTCGATGAGCTGTTGCAATACGATGACTGAAAATAAAATCGTTAACCGCGAAATTCAGCGAAACCATGTAAAAACCTAGCTGGCAGTTGTTCATATGAAAGTTCATTATTTTTGTTACGATCAATAACCGGAACTGTAATTCAGAAAGCATATGCAAAAGTGTTATCATCTACATCCCTGAATATTCTCTGTGAACCATTGGAAGCTACGTCCTCGTCACTTAACGCCAATGAGTACAGGAAATTGTATCCTTTCCTTTTTTCATATATTGTTTTACAAGAAAAAATCGTTTCTTTCTTGCCTACGTAATATCATTAAATCATCGTTTTGTTAAAACAACTTAATATCAAACACTGACGTACCATTAAGACATTAATATCCATATACTTTTTGGCCGGTGCGTAAGCACTGGTTATAGCATTTATTTTGAAGTCACCCGTCGCTTTAACTAAAAACCTAACAACTCAACTGAGAGGTATTCAATCCACTCAGCCGATGAAAAAGTAGTTCTATCTAATATGTTTAAAAATTGAATTGAATTTAAGCATATTTAGCTTTGACTCATAGATTAAATGATAAACCTCGTCAATTAATCTATCTATGCTCAAAGCAATAGATTTTAAAAACATTTATTTCTCAAATATGTGAGTTATTTGGTAGTCTGTCCCAGTCCTGATATCTCCCGAATCAGGTCTATGAATCCCCAATGAAAAGGCAGGGAATCCCATGCCTGTCCCACAAATCATAGCTATTCAACGCTTACCAAACTGTGACGTCATTCAACTGACTAATCAAAGTGCTCAAATCCCATTCCTAGTTTACGGACCCAATCGGGAGAGCTGGGTCCGCTCTACAGACTAGTTATTTGGCGTGTAATGTAGTAATACGTTTGTTTATCTGTGACGTGACTGATGATGAAGACACCATTTTTTTCTGATACTGATACTACATTGAGGACAATCGGCAAAAGTGAGTTTTTTTCAGTCTTATTATTACGGCATACCTTACAGTTCTTCCAATTATAGGAAGCACTCAGAAACAAATTGGTGAGCAAGATTATGGACGCCTATGGGATCTTTATATATATTGTGAATTGCATGCCCCTAGGTCTCACAGTTTGGCCCTGGGGGTGAGGCCTACTTGACTAAATCTATATAAGAGAAAATTAAAAAAATGTTATTTTTAATGATTGAATAGACTTATTTGAATGTTTTTTGGTGTGATTTATTGTTGCTGACATGACGGTTAATACCTATGTGAATTTCATGGACCCAATCCCCATTAGGTCTTAGGGTCGGGGCCAAAACACTAAAATTTAAGGTAAACTTCAAAAATCTTATTATAGGAAACACTCAGAAACGAATTGTGAACATGATTATGGACGCCTATGGGTCCTTTATAAACAATTTGAATTTCATGCCCCTGGGTTTCACAGTTTGGCACTGGGGGTAGGACCTACTTTACAAAATCTTTATAAGAGAACATGACAAAAACCTCATTTCTTATGACTGAAAACTCATTTGAATGTTTTTTGGTGTGATTTGTTGTTGCTAATATGACGGTTAATTCTTAATGTTTTATTGAGGACAGACGTTGGAAAACAGATTCATATAGCTTTATGTCATCAAGGACAATCAGGTGACCGTTAAGGCTTATTGGCCTCTTGTTAGCTCTACTGAACAAAGGCCAGAAGGCCTTTTACGATGGCGCGTTGTCCGTCGTCTGTCGTCCGTAAGCAGCACTTTCTCTGAAACCACTAAGTCACTTAAACTCAAACTAAACATGGATGTTTCTCATGAATATGAGATTATACAGAAGCTTTTTTTATTATTATTATTTAAAATTCAAGATGACCTCCGTTACTAAAATAGTATAAAACTTAAATATTCTTCTTCTCGTGAAACGCCAAGCAGATTGTGTAGTATATGTAGTAATGGTCATCAACTTTAGTTCAATTAGATTTGTTCAAATGGTGTCCCTAGGTTTAAAAATGGTACGTGATTATGATACATATTTATAAAATAAATTATAATGGAACTGATATTGCCTTTATTTTCATAAAAGCTTTGTTTGGTCAAGGAGATTAAGATTTGTTAAAATGACAGGATTCCACTGTTTGAAGTGGTCAGGAGAGGCCCCAAAATGGTAAAAATTGGGAATTTCAAAAATCTTTCTCTTAAGAATCAGTCAGTTATATTTGTTCATATATTATCATAAATTATCACTATGACTAAAGGTTTAAATCAAGATAAAAATCAAGGAGCTAGTTAATATAGGGGCGCTGTGAGTGGACTTGGAGTTTTACATAGGGATACAATGGGAAAATGGAAAATTCTCATTTTTGCACCAATTTGTCCAAAATTATTATACAGTTTGAGTTCTGAAGCATCATCTAGTCATAGCAAATAAGATTTGATTCAATAAGCAGGATTTAATTTCCATAAGGGGCCAGGTGGGGTCACAAAAGGCTTAAATTTGAAAATTTTCAACAATCTTCTTCTCTACAACCGGTCAGTCAAATTAGTTCATATTTAATATAAATTATCCCTATGAATAGGGGTTTTAAATTTCTACAAATGAAGGGGCTAGTATTTATATTGGCCCTGTTATGGGTTTTACATAGGAAGTCTATGGGAAAACGGAAAATTCACATTTATTTTCATCCATTAATGCAGAATTATTATTCAGTTTGAGTTCTGAAGCTTCTTCTAGTTAAAGCAAATAATATGTAGTTCAATAACTTCGAGTTTTACATAGGAGTTTTATGGGAGAATAGGATATTCTCATTTTCTCAAGTATTTTTGCAAAAACAATTTTGAATTTGAGATTTTAACCATTGTGTAGAATTAGCAAGTAATTTTTGTTACATAAAGAGGACTGAAATTCCATAAGGAGCTGAGGGACTCAAAAATAGTTGATTTTGTAAAATTTAAAAAACTGATTAGTCGAATTTGTTACATAAAACAACAACCACTATTTACTTGTTTTTTTTTTAAATTTCAAAAATCTCCGACGACATTACGTGGACAAGATAGTTGGGGTGTAGCATCATCTCATGATATGTCCTCTGTGGTCAGTTTTTGAGTCGCTGGAGAAACTGATATTTAAGTTCATTGTGACAATTTTTTTACTGAAGTAGAGATATCACAATCTGAAATAATGTCATTACTGTAGACTGAAGTTGTTAAACAAAAAGAGTGTCTGTGCCTAGAAAACAAATTGTTCAACCATTTGTTATTGCAGGAATGTGATAAATAAATTCAATAATAAGGTAAAAAAGGGAAAAATTAAAATCACTCGTCCTTATTATACTTTCACCACCAGTACTTTGAGTACTTTAATTAACGTCTGTAAGTATTTGTTAGAGGCACCAGAAGGTTTAATATCTTTCCTGATATCGCCTTTATGGTTTTAGCATTTCAATTGCAATCTATAAACAATTGATATCTAAATACAATTCAAGGCAATTGAAAGGACATCCTTGATCATATGTACACGCCAGAGACGCATTCGCTGTCCGTTAATATACGTATACAAAGATGCTGGAAATAAATTATCTAAACGTGAAAATAAAAATTCGCTTCTTGCCACTGGTGTATATTACCCCATACTAGTATAACTGTGTGTCTGTATTGTGAGAGATTCTCTGTCGCTGTCGTCTTAATTAAATGTAATACATACATATCAATTGTTGAGTTATCGCATACCAAAATGTATGTCATTTATTCCAGTATGTTAATTCATACTGTATCTGTTATCTTTGATGTTTATATTTTCCACGAGCATCAAACATGTAAACATTTGGTTTTAGTGAGTTCTTATATATTTTACTTTACTTTGTTTTCGCTTGTTTGTAATGTTTTACTCAGTATTGTCATAGTCATTTATTAACTTATGTACCCTTGATTGCACTTTAATTCAAATAATGTACATCTCAATTGTTCTTATTGTACTCTCTTTTTTATACAAAAAAGGGTCACACATTTTGTTGCCAATACCGGAGAATAACTAATCGTGCTTCAATGCGTATTTATAAATACACTATGTTGTCCTGTACATGTCTACGTTATATAACAGTATTATCATTAAATCTGTCTTTGTATTCATTTATATTACATGTAACACGATTGATTAATGCCCGGTTCTTGTAACAGAATTAACTATAAACTACATGAACGTCATTAATTAATTATTTGGGATTATTATTGTTAAAAGAAATAAAGTGAATAATCTGTTTTAGGCATTTTAAGTACTCCTTGGTGTTGTAGGGTATGTTTGAAAACGTCCACTTAATTTAATTGTTTACGAGACAACACAACTAACGTCAACTCTTGAACTTCTCAAGCTGTTTACGAACTGATAATGATAAACAATGATAAAAGATGAGAACTTTCAAAGTATTATTTATGGAAATATGACGTATGGCCACTTATGTAGAAAAGGGTTTGTGAGACAAACAATTTAACTGAATTTCCTTCGCAAAATACATCATCGAACGTACCAAGTCGAGGTCATAAGGTAAGACTTTGTAACAGATGCAATACTACTTTACAAGGAATAATCTTTGGGTGTCTATGTGATTGGTTTTGATGAGTATTTTCTTTCTGACTTACACTAATTTCAAGCTAATAGTGATTAAACTTAAAACATTACGACGGAGAATATACTAATATAATTGTTTAATTCATCTTGCAATACTTGCAATAATATAATTTAACATTTTAATTCTAATTTATTCTAAGTTGAATAAATAACAACATTAGATCCTATAAGTATCGATCTAAAGTCTGTTTCCTTGCTAGACATATTATTGAGTGTTGGGTTAGAGGCTAGCTAGTTGAGAATCGGACTCGAGACCTCTGGCATTCGTAACCAATGCTCCATACACTACATTACATTCAATATAATAATGTATTGCTTATTTTCTGTGAACTAGTCTAATTGCATTCAAATACTGTTGCTGTTTTTCTATTGGCAGTTTTTAGTATGTAAATTAATGTTCTATGTCAACTATCGATTCTTTTTAATTATTTGTTTCATATCAATTTAAATTATTATCATTGATACATTTCGATTTAATCTCGTTTCTTTATCTTAAACGTTTGGTTGTGGCTTTTCCTTGGTGTCTGAATCTATAGCTGAATTGTTAAATACCATCTACTTTACACTTGCGGTAATTCATTCAACCGTAAATGCTAATATATTTAAATTTACATACTTCAATAATAAACTCTTATCGTTTCAATGTCAAAATCAAATACAAAAATGGATTTATATTTCAAGCAAAAGCAGATACAGCATCAGCCACCACCACAATCACAACCACAATCACAACCACAACAACCAAAACAACCACAACCACAACCACACACAACACAGAATAAACACAATAAGTACAATACAGATGTACATAATACAAAAGCTATATACGTCAAACCTGTCTTCAGCAAACAGTCAAAGGAAAGAGAAAATTGTCTTTAAGATACCAGGTTGTTGCTAAAAACTGGTGAATATGCACTGAAAGCGTGCATATGGGATATAGCAAATGTGGATTCTTAAGACATATAGATGTAACCGCTTATAACGGTTTGACTGTGCAAATCAAGTATAATTCATCTATGATTTTTGTGAAGAATAATTTTGCATCGGTCGTTACTAGCAATGTCTCAGATATAACAAAGATCCCATCGAAGATGAGGCATTTTCACGGATACATCAGCAACAACCACAATCAGACACAATACATACAATAATAATAATGAATACACAACTTATATACAGAATACAAAATGTGTATGCATACTAAATGCACATTATTTCATAAATTTATCTTATATGATATTTTGGAGAACATTAACATTGGTCATATTTGAAGCTAACAATGTCCCAATATGACAAGTATCACTCCGAAGATGATGAAGTTTCACATACCCATGAATATACTACGACCTATTTCATACTACGACCTATTATATTCTACGCCCTATACCATACTAATCTATTCCATAATAAAACCTATTCCATACTACGGCCTATCCCATACTTCGACCTATTCCATACTACGATCTAGTCCATTCTACGACCTATTCCATACTACGACCTATCCCATACTTCGATCTATTCCATACAACGACCTATTCCATACTACGACCTTTTCCATTTTACGACCTATTTCATACTACGACCTATTATATTCTACGCCCTATACCATACTACGATCTATTCCATAATAAAACCTATTCCATACTACGACCTATCCCATACTTCGACCTATTCCATACTACGACCTATTCCATTCTATGACCTATTCCATAATACGACATATTTCCGACGTTTTAACGCACTTTTATCACGTCATTTCCTCTGCGAAATAAATGTCTTATATTGTTTCTTATGTCAACTTCGTGCTCAATCAATGGTGAAGTATTTATAAAGTACGGTAATTGTTTCAGAAAAAAATCAAGTTTGGTATCACGAATTACATTTACGTATATATTATAAGGTTTTGACAATCCTACCGATCATCCGATGAACACAAATAGTTTGATAACAATTATTGTGTTTTGATGCTTTATGAATATGGGCCCAGATCTACATGTATTAAGTGAGTTTAAAAAAGATTTTATTCACATAAGTACATATATTTAGCATACATTTAACAATAAAGTAAGACATCTAACACATTATATGGAAAGGATACAGAAAAAAGCTTTTGAATCTTGTGCAAATCTGCTTCCATTACAGACTTTATCATATTATTCTATACTAATTTCAGTTTGGCAAAATATGCATAAAACAAGAAAACATAACATCATAGTTTATTTAGAATAATTCAAGTAATAAAACATATTTATGGAAGAGAATGAGATAAAGAGACTTCACTGACGTTTTTCCTTTATCTGTTCATTCCGATACAGGAGATAGGTGTTTTGCATGTTCGTGTTTATTTATACAATACATTCAATAGTAATTACTTTAGCTTTCTATCACCATATAGAGACGCGACGAATTCATATTTGTGTAAATAAACATCACATCAAATGTGACAAAATCATGGTCTATTTAATTGTGTACGATATTCGAAACGTTTCGTTTTTGTAAAGTAATTTTGCACTGCCATGAAAATCGAGTTGTTGTCAGTTAGTGAAAGAGTTTCCTTTCCATACAGAAGGTCGTTTATTTACTGTAAGTTAAAATGAAATGGGATCGTTCTTTATTTGAAATAGAAACGTGACTTCTAATATACATCTGCCCACACACAGAGCGCATCATCATTGTTTCTGATTCCACAAATCACAATATATTTTTCTTAATATTTTTGCGTGCTGTTTAGCTGTTATTTGGTTTTAGATACTCACAGATTCGGTTACATAGTTGTTAAGTGTACTTTATGATGAAGTACGTCATCGAAATAACCTAAAACAAACTACTTTTTCATTAAACACACCAGACAGTTACTCATATATTAGTGTTATATAATACCTAGATCCACATATATTTACTGATGCTGAAATATAGAATGGACTAAAATCTATATATGAGTATTAAGAATCATAATTAAAAGAATTAGTAAAATGTGTAAATGAGTGAATTAGTAAGTGTATATGAATTCTCGTGCACGAGTGTAAAACAACCCGGGATGTAAGACGGTTGCGTGCGTGTACTTCACTCATTTCATACGTCGCTATACGTTTTTATTTCAATTCGAATCATCCAGTCTGTCGTCTGCAAAAGTTGATACACAAACTAATTTATAAGGTGTCTGGCATTATCGTGAAAAAGTAATTAAGCTAAGAGTTACTGATCAAATTTACATCTTCCTAGGTTAATTTTGGCGAGACGTTCTGTTTTGTAATAAAAATCTTTATTTGTATAACAATAGACGTAGCACTCACGGGACATGACCGACTTAACATCATTTCTTATATAATTATTAACTTTGTTAAACAAAAAATACCTAAATAAGGAGTGAAATTAGTGTTAATCTCTATCATTTGTATTTAGTATGATAGAAACTAATACATTTAACAATAAAATGTTGCAAATTTGAAATTATTCTCGTGGTTACAAGAAAATCGTTACCCAAGCATATCTATTTTCTAAAGTATGAAATTTCAGATAACATGATGCGGGGTTCCAATTTCAAACATTTACTATGGTGTTTTCTAAGATTTAATGTTTGAAAAGAGAAACATCAATTCAAAGATCATCGTTTGTCCTTTAAATGTTCGACGGAGTTTTTTGACATTATATTTGCCTGTTATGCATACGGTGATAAACATATCTATCTACAAAAGTGATCAACTAATATGTAGGTCAGACTTTTGTTACATTCTAAAGTACTTAAATGTTTAGAACACTGATAACTTTTTTCTCCTGCTTTTATTGTTTTATGTATACAATCTTCTTTAATTTATGCAGTAATAAAATATATATTTATCAATAGATTTGAACTGTTACAAACATGTTAATGAAAACATATGCTATCGGCGGGAGGGGGGGGGGGGGTGGGGGGGGGGGTGGGCGGGGAGTTGAATGTGTACATTAACTACAACAAATTCAATATGTTTGCGTTGATTTATAACAAGCCAAGTCCAAGAAAATGAAAAGAACGACGTGGTGCTGTGTCGCCAATGATATTTGTAATAAGCAGAGCGCTAAACGTGTATTGCAGACAGTATGAGAAATGATATGTTGCTAAAAGCATTAGATGTATGTATCATCAAATATACGTGTCCAATACCAAACCAGAAGCCCGTAAATTTCAATCCAAGATATGCATTAAGCTGCATTTAGAAAAGATTAACAGTTCTTAGAGTGCAAGAATTCAATATAACAAATGCATTGGAAAGTGAGAATTCCTGCATATTGCGTTTTCAAAATAAATACGACTAAGCTGTGAATCCATGTGGTGGCTGTATTTTCACAGTCATACAATTTATCAAGATGTATTTTTCGGGCAGTAAACGACAATGTAAATTCCTATAAATTTCACAATAAAAAGAAGTAAATAAGTATACATTTAGTACATGTTTGATATTTGTTAAAAATCTTAGAATAACCGTTAAAACCCAAAATGTTCAACAAAATGATTTTGAGATATATAACCGCTTTCTTCTTTGCTTAGTTGTAGTCCAAGCCAATCACGGATAGCCGAAATGTTCGTGTTAGACCAATGGTTCAGGCAAGTACATGTAGTATAACTGTAGCCAATAAAATAAAGTTTGAAAAAGATAATTTTAAATTAATTAAATGATTCTTAAATAAATTTAAAAACACACTTTTCAACTCGGTTTGACATGTTTACGGTTTCAGACATAGTGCAGTTTCACTATCCCCATTAATTGTTTCACCTCTGTTCAAGTACACACTTAATAATTGCGTCATGCGCCCAAGTATCTAAAGCTTTGCTTATTGACTGGAACTTAAATTGCTTAAAATTGTCATGTTTATTTACACAGATAAGAACATTTGAACATTTTGATGCGTTCTGCCAGGTTTGGGTGACATTGGAAACTGTTGAATGATGACAACTTGAAGATGCGGGGTGATACTCTACAATATATGGAACAGAATTGTCAAAGATGAAAGAGTGTTACCAGACAGTTTAGTAGACCAGAATAGAATTTTCAAGGATGGGGGAGTATCACCAGAACAGAATTGTCAAAGATGAAAGGGTGTCACCAGACAGTTTAGTAGACCAGAACAGAATTGTCAAAGATGAAAGGGTGTTACCAGACAGTTTAGTAGACCAGAACAGAACTGTCAAGGATGAAGGGTGTCACCAGACAGTTTAGTAGACCAGAACAGAATTGTCAAAGATGAAAGGGTGTCACCAGACAGTTTAGTAAACCAGAACAGAATTGTCAAAAATGAAAAAGAGTGTCACCAGACAGTTTATTAGACCAGAAAAGGACATTAATCAATCAAGTCATGTCAACGTCCAGAAACAGAATTTATTAAAAATTATTTATCATCCATATCCCTGAATATTCTCTGTGAACCAACGGAAGCTACGTCTTCGTCACTTAACGATTTAGTACTACATGCACGGCAATGCGTACAGGAAATTGTATCCTTTCCTTTTTTCATATATTGTTTTACAAGAAAACAATAAATCGTTTCTGTCTTGCCTACGTAATACCACTTAATCATCGTCTTGTTGAGACAACTTAAAGTCAAACACTGACGTATCGTTAAGACATTATTCTCCATGGGATTTTTAACGTCTGTAAATATGTGTTACAGGCACCAGGGTATTAAATATCCCTCCTGTTATCGACTGTGGTATCAGTATTTCAATCTTTAGAAGATTGATATCTATTACATCTTAGTGAGACTCAGTTCAAGATGAACTGCCATTGAAGGACGTGTTATTGATAAAATGTACTCGTCAGGAATTATACCGTCTGTTAGTATACGTATAGAAAAATGCCGAAAATAAATGGCTACAATGCGAAAATAAATATTTGCTTCTTGCCATTGGTGTATATTACCTTATAGTAGTATAACGGTTTATCTATATCGCGAGAGTGTCTCTGTCGTCTGTGTTGTTTGAATATTAAATACATAGAAAATGATATATTGTCTTAATAAACTGACAACAAATACATATCAATTGTTATATTATCGCAAACCAAAGAGTATGCCAATCATTCCAGTACAGAGTTTCTAACTGTATAATTATTTAATCGTTTTTATTTATTTATTTCCCAAGCAACAAACGTTTAAACTTTTGGTTTAAGTGTGTACTTCATATATTCTAATTTAATTTGATAGCGTTTGTCTGGAATGTGATACACTTATATCTTGTCATAGGCAATATATTGGCGTTTTATAATCTTGATTGCTCTTTGATTAAAATACGCACAACTTATTTGTTCTTATTATAAATTCTTTGCCATAAAAAAGAGGGTAATTCATGTTGTTGCCAAAACATCGGACTAATATATCGTGTTTCAATTAGTATATAAAGTTAAATATAAATAAATCTGTCTAAGTAATGTGTTATGATTTAGATTAGCACGAATAATCAGCAAAACATACCATGAACGTCACCAATTAATGGAATTAAGTTCCAATACAATATAAACCTATTTAAATAAGACTATTGATTTAAAACAAAAAAAAATGTTATAAAATCAAGTTATGCAATTATACACATATCTAGTAAGACCAAGTATGCTTCTGACATTGTTTAGCCATTTCAGTCGAAGATAACTAGCACGACTTTATTTTATAGAAGTTACTCTATTATGCCATGTCTGCTTCAGTTACTGTTCTATCGATGATTACATTGTCTTCGTATTCTTCTTATATTAAACGAATAATCTTTGGAAATTTTGAAATTCTTTTGATGGAAATAATTCAAATGAATTTCCTTGAAATATCATTGAAGGTATCAAGTCGAGATCATAAGGTAAAACATTGTAAAAGATGCAATACTACTTTACGAAAGTACTACGTTACAAGGAATACTACGTTACGAGAATACTGCGTTACGAAGAATATTACATTACGAGGAGTACTCGTTGAGTTTCAATGTGACTGGTTAAGTCATTTTCCTTTTTTGATTTACATTAATATCAACATAATAATGATTTAACTAAAAACATAAAGATGAAGAGTATACTTAAATATTTGTTTAGTCCATCTAGGTTTTTATTATTTTGAATCGATTGCAAAACAACCTTAGAGCCTAAAGAAATCGATCTCGAGTCAGTTTCCTTGCTAGAACAAGTACTGGGTGAAAAAGTTTAACAGTTGTTAGAGTGCACGATTTCAAGATTACAACATTGATGCAATAGAAAGTGTCAATTCACACAAATTGATTTGTCAAATTAAATACGACGGTTTTACTGCAGCTGTGAATCAATATGGCTGTATTTACACATGCAGTAAATAAATCTGAGAACATTAAGGACTTGTATTATATGTGCTAAAATCTGAATCATCGTTAAAACCCTAAAGGTTAAATAACAGATTTTGAGATGTAAAACTGCCTTCTTCTAAGACCATTTGTTTTCTAAGACAATATTGGAAAGTCAATGAAAGAAAGGCACGTTGTTTGACCAAGGGTTCAGACAAGTATATACTATTAAAATGTAACAAATACAGTAAAGTTTGAAACTGTAATTTTAAATACTTAAATGATTGTTAGATAACTTAGAAACAAACAAACACACTTTTGAACTCGGTTTGACTTGTTTACGAGTTCAGACATAGTTCAACTTCACCTTCCCCATGGATTGATTCACCTGCGTTCAAGATCTGACTTGATAATTACCTTCATGTGCCCAAGACATTAAATTGTGCAAATTGGTTTGATTTTTTTTCTGTTAAAAATGTTTGAAATTGTCATATTTATTTAAAAACTGGAACATTTTCAGAAGTTCTGCCTTGACCGGATGACATTGGATGCCGTTGGATAAAGATATAACATTTTGAAAATGAGTAGTGATACCCTACATGCAATAAATAGACAGAATTGTCAAAAATGAAGTGATGTCACCAAACTATCGATAATGTGAAAAAGTAATTTGGTATATCCCATATTTTCCTGTATTTTTGGACAATTGAAGACACTTTAGGAACTATTGGTAAGGTTTTCAGTGATTCTGAAGTGCATTTCTCTATATGTATACAAACCCAAAATTATTAAAAGCGTGATACGTTCCAATGCTGAGAAATTGAATTCACCATCTCATATTTACTAGTGTTTGATTGCATAAGCTACCCAACTGATTGCTCTTCTCAAATGAGAAAGTATATCTGTATGAACTCGAGTTTGATTTATGTTACCTCGATTATCATGTTTACATGCAGACATTGGCTGAACTTAGGTTCAAGGTGTAACCCCACCATTGATTTTTGTTCTTTATTCTATAGTAAATAGTAAAAGTTTGAAGGCTTGTCATTCATAGAGAGTCCCAAATGAAAGAAGTGAAACCTACATTTTACTGTTTGTCAACCTCTGCACTATCAAAATATGATGAGAAAAGTAGGGGTCATGTGTCATATAAGAGATTTTTTATCTGCTCAGTGTGTACACTGGTGACAAAGTGAAAGTAGACTTCCGAAATCATGAATTCATACCCCAATTTCCAAGCATCATTTTTTTTTTCTAAATTCACAATTTAAACATGACAATGCTATCAAAATGTTCAAAATACATCAATAATGCCATTCAAATAAAAAATATGAGTATTAAAATAAGGAAAATGCATTTTTAAAGAAGAAGAATTGAGGATTATTTATAACCGCCATTATGCGACTACCCCACGGAAGCACTTCCTTTTTGCAATGGTGGCACTATGCCTCAAATACAAACTGTCTCGTCGTCCATGAATGACAAATGTCTGCTACTATTTGTTACTTGGTGACTTGATGTTAATTTTATGACTCAATTTCAATGAGTAGTACCAGTCTTGATATTAAGTTTTCCTTAAAAGGTCAGTCGTGAGAGATTGTATGTTTAGTAAGCAGCAAATCTTGATCCCGATAAATTGAGTGTAAAAACGTTTATATCTTTCTTTAACATTAGAAACAAACAATTAACATCATACTTGTTGAACTAGAAATAATAACATACACACCTTGCTATTTACACTAACTGAAACAGAATGGTTACTTCAGTATTTCTTCAAGAGTAGTCATGTCAATATCGTCCCTAATTAACACTGATATTGTTATCACGCAAGGACTGTAACCTTTGGTAATATAATGAAATTATCTGCCAATAGTTTATTTATTCTTTACAGTTGGATGACAAACAATTTCAAATGCAAGGTGTTGGCAAGCAAGGCATAAATTAATTGAAATAACTGCAATGTAGTAACACAACTCGCTTAAAATAGCCGAATAGTCTTTAAAACGTAGTTACTTTTAAAACCTTTGCATTTTCTAGAACGTTAAACAATAAATAGGGGTGTTTGGGATAGGGGAGGGGTTGGTTATTACAGAAATGAACCAATTTTGTTTTATATTGCCAGGAAGAAATACATGTCCATTATTTTGTTTAATGTGGAAAACAATCCTTATTATACGACTAATTCGGAGAAAAAGCGCATTTGATACTAAAGTTTCACTAATGAGGCTTAGTAACTGAAAGTAATTCTTTTTAAAAATTAATAAGTTTTTTTCAATACAAGCTTTAGGTAACATTTTATGATGATACAGAATGTAAAAATGCCGGTAGTATAAAAGTAAATGCGTGTTGAAGTAGATAAAAATAACAAAAACCACTAGCGTTCACTGTCGATTCACATTATTCTTTTCTTTTATTACGACTTGTATAATCGTCGTGAAACATTGTAGCAGCGTGTACTTTCTGACCTAGTTCCTGTTCAGCACATGATCCATTGTAATTACACCGGGATAATGCGTCTAGTTGGTTGTATATTCGATTTTGTAATTGTCTGTGACACTATAAATGCAGACATAGGAGCTGTGATGGAAATAGCGCAAACGATTGGGAGATTTGATGGTCTAGTGGTAAGCATGCTTGCTCCTAGATTCATGGGTCCCCGGATCTATTCCCGGCGGGGTTTCATCCAAATTTTTCAAACGCACTCCCAAAATGCTTAGTCGGGCAAGCTACTGTCAAAGTATATAGATCTTTCAGAGGGGATTTAAAGCAACCAGTCCCGTGTACAGGGGGAATCATAATTACTGCAAGTGAAATATCCCACTGAACGTCTGTGTTAATCTGTGATTCAAATACTAGTAGACCTGTGCACTTTGTGCTTGCACATGAGCCTCGCGAGAGAGTGATGTAGTATAAATAGGTAGATATATATAATTGTCTATTTTATATCAAAACCTACTTAACAGAGTAGCAGATCATTGAACCGGTATTACTTTGTTTGCAATATATTTAATCCTAACCGTTAATTATAACAATGTAAAAAAACTCGGAGAGTATTAATGTTATAGATATATACATTATTCTTAATAATAACATAATGTTCAAAGTTCCAACGAATTGTTTTGTAAATATTTTACTAAATATGGGACAACTGAACTTTGACATCACTTGTTAATCGAGGGTAAAGATGTTTTGATCTTTTTTATTCAAGCGTTTTTCTAATTAGGTTTAGTTCATATCAAGTGTGTAGAACATGTATAGAAAATTAAAGTGTAATTTGGTTATATGTTAATGAACTCGTCCTAATACACCCTGCATAACAAACCATTCAACTCAGAGATACAAGCCATACACTCCTTTCTCTCTCACAATTAATTCATATTAGGGAAGAAAACGCATCTCGATATCGTGCTGCACAATAACAATCACATTACGTACTCTGTCTATCAATACACCATGACTTTAGCAAAATGAGACACATAATATGTGCCTGCAAGTTAATTTGATCAAGGCCATGTTAGAATATTCCGAATATGTTGATTACATCAAAGGTGTATACAATGAACAAAGCTAGCAGCTTAATATATTATGAATACAAACATAATTACTTTATTTGTTCCAGTGATAAATTTAAAAGGCAAATGCAAACAATACAATACTCTTTGGAATATTTAAAAACATCTTGATCGGAGAGTTGGATTTCCTAATCCGTAATTTATAGATTTATTGCCATGTCTACAGAAATGTAAACACTTCATTTTGTGGTAGAATACAGGACGTTTGACCTAGTTGCTAAAATTTGATATTCTAAATAAGCAAATTCACATATAGTATGTATCTTTTTGTAAACGTGCCGGTGTCGGTGCCTGCAAAGCATGTACATGTTATTAAAACTTTAACTGCACATTTCACATAAAAAATTATATTATTGTTGACTGACCTGACATGCTGCTTTAAGTCATAGTGGGCGAAACATGTTTGTTACATTAACTAAACTCTGAGGAACGCGCATGTTTTGCATACGTTACAAAAAAATGCCTTGTTACAGTATTTGGCACAATCTTACCAACTCGCGGGCGTGCATCTGGAGTAGGCAAGGATGGATTTATAAGAAATTCCTACATCAATTCACTTGACTTAGTTGGAATACTTAATATCATTGGAGATCGTACCGAGGTGTTGGTACACAACATGATTACATCATTCTTACGTCCGCCATGTTCATGTCCGTCACGAAATGCTGGAACTTATTTGTTTGTGAAAATGAATATCTTTTATTCCATGTAAGACATATTACATGTATAATATTAAACGAAACTAGCATTGATACAATGTCTTACATGTAATATTTTGAAATTTAAAGACGTTAAAAAAGAGAAAAGTAATAAAAGTATGCAGACGAAAAGCTGTATGCAGTAAATTGTTCGTAGTTATCGTTTGCATGTTTCTCTATATCATTTCGTGCGACCTTTTGTTTATTGCAATAAGTCTTTCTAGTTTTTTGTTGTTGTTTTTGTAACTATGGTATGAAAACTACAATATTTGAAATATATGTTGTAATATATTTATTTTTAAAAAATTAAATATTAAGTAAGTGAAATTGTACAGTTAGTAAGTTAACTTCTGATGAGTCATATAACCCGAACCATAAATTTTGATAACAGATGTAAAAGGTTTATTGTTAACAATACCATTTTTAAAGACTTGCGTCCAAAAGGCTCTTTCAAATTTTAAAATGACATTCCCAAAATAATAAAACTGTTCTAAAATTTATTAAATAAGATATTCCACATTCTGATAAAAAAATGTTAAGTCGGTAAAATTCTGATAACGTATTTGTATTGAAATGATCTTAGTTTTGTGTCTAATGTAATTTTGAATGATAGCTAATGACAGGTTTTCCAGTTAAGGTTGTTAAACATTTCTTCCCATTTTAGATGAGGGTTTATTTCATTATAAATACTAATTAACTGACTTTGCATAAGATATAACATTCTTTTTACATTTCCTCATTTGGTGTAATACATGTGTCTTATCAGTTTCTGTTATATTTTGTGTTATATATACTATTTATAGTTCTAATTCTTAGCTGTAACCATGATTTATAAAATAATAAGCTGCCTTGAATTTGTATATAAAAATATTGCATATGTATTGTTTTACTAAATTGACATCTTCAATATTAGAGTTTAATTACATTTTCGCCAATGATTTTATTATGTTTCATAGCACCGACGTTTCGTTTTTAGATCGACTATTCGGAGGATAAAGAGAGCTATTCTACTCACCCGGGCGTCGGCGTCACACCTTTGGCATGCACAACCCTATCTTAGTAAGCATTGCATTATTAACTTGACACTTTACACAAGCCTTCCCAGTCATCAACCCTACTGCAATAACTAAGTTAGATAACTGTTGCATGAATATAATGAAAGTTATTGCTCTTGTTAGATTTAGAAATTCTGGTTAAAGTTTTGCGTGGAAGTACCATCAAATCCATATCTCACCAACCACTCATTGTATTTGAACGAAACTTTACACAAGCCTTCCCAGTCATCAACCCTACATTAACTAATTTATATAACTCTTGTCTAGATATAATGCAAATTATTGCTCTTGTTTGGCTTAGAATTTGTGTTATAAGTTTTGCGTGCAAGTACCTTCAAGTCCATATCACACCAACCACTCAATGTATTTTATTGAAACTTTACATATGGCTTTGGTGTCATGAAACAAACTAAACAAATCAAATGGGAAAATACTTGCTAGACTTTTTTTTGCAAATGTTGACTTAGAAATTGTATAACACAGCGGTCACTTATATATTAGATTGAAACTTCATACAAGGTATTGCAGTTATAAAACCTACTCAATTGTGTCAAGTGTGTACGTTAGATAAATCTTATTTACTTGGATTTATCATCAGTCTAAATCAAATTTGTACTTTTGTGACAAATTTTCGAATAGTTGACCGCTCTTGCTATAATTGAAGTAACTCTCAGAGTTTTGCCATATTTTCCATTGGCGACATGACATTTTTGTATACATACTTCTATTCATCGTTACTGTTAGCATATGTTTATGTTCTGTTTATATTCAAGCACAGTTAGTGGGCAAGTAATTGTTGTAGTGCAAATAGTTTTATTACTGTGACATACTGTGTACCATGAAACGCTTTGTAGGTGCGACTGTACAGCTATGACCGTAATGGGGCGAGCTTGAACGCCAAATCATTCATAACAGAACACAAGATGGGAAAACATGGACCTAAAAGCTTTCTTTGCGGTTGCAGAAGGTCATTTTCTTGGCATTACTGCTTCTTATATGGGTAACGGAAGACCAGCCCGTCGACTTTACTTTTTTGTTTTATCTGCTTAATTTTGTGTTATTATTCCGGACACTGGTATTATAAAAAAGCATGTTGCATGAACACAATACATATTTATTATGATTGATATGGGTCATATGATTACATTTGAATGTCCTATATTATTTCATTTTGAGGAAGAGATGCCTACTGTTAAAAATAAACTTACAACTTTAAAATCGAAAAAACTCTGCCAAGTTTCAATAAAATGGATAAATAATATATTGAACTGGAGGCGTGTCTCTTGGGTAGGTAAACAACAGTTGTTATATGGCGTTAAGCTACTTTGGAGAAGTATTCGCAGTTCAGAATTATTTCATAAATAAATAAGGGACTCTGTCATCTGTTAAAGTTACTTTTATATTCAGGAGAAGTAAATTTAAAAGTGCAAATATGAAATATATAGTTTCAAGTATCAGAATTTATATGTTAACACATAATATGTAGGTTCATAATTGAAACGCTCTTCTGGAACGCATACTTTGCTCAAGATCATTAATGTATTTTACTCGTATTTTACTCAACAGTTAACTAACATGCAATCAGTTCCTCATTATCATCTAACTGGATATAGAAAGCTTTCTTTAAAAGGTCGAATGTGAAATGGATGTAGTAATTACGCTTTTGATACATTGACAAATCGACTTAAACACTAAAATTCTAGATGTCCGGGTTGTGGCAACAAAATATAATAAGTTTAACACTTTTTCATGAAATATACTTTATTTCCATACGAGCGATCCCGACTTTTTCGAGCTACATTGCGATTTTATACTCATCGAGCAATAACGATGCAATTTCTTTTATATTCACATCTGTACCAAAATTCATCAAATACACAAAACGAGTTTATACTAATTTACTGTATATTACGGGTTTTTAAAGTCAGCCCAATGACGGTTCTTCTACTTATAGAGTATATATAGCTTGTCTTGATAAGTTATTGCAATATAATACCTTTATTTCCAATTTCAGTTACCTTTTTTTCTAAACCCCTTTAAAGCAATTTTCATTTTGAGTATTTGTAATTCATTGCGTGTCAGGAAGGGCCGTTACTAATGTTGGTGGAACTTTTGCTTATAAGTATGTAACAACCAAAAAAATATTAACAATTATGTTTAACACGTGACCTGTGCTTATTTAGATTTAAACCATCCGAAACAGAAAATACACTTTTATCATTTCTATGAGCCTTAACAAAGTGACGTACTGACGTGATGATTATTAGTACAATGAACTACAACTGCTGAACTTTTGTTTTCTCTCCTGAAACTGAATGATATGTCTATGAGAATCTAATGCATTGAATATGTAATCGGTAGGGAACCGTAACACCTATTGATGTAACAATTACACTAGAATACAGCAAAATTATTATTGTTCCCGATATGAAGTATGTTTATAGACGGCTCTCTGATCTAAAGAATATAAGCAGCAATCTATTGGAAAATAATTTTCCAGAATTTAAAGCAATTTCAAGAAGTTTAACTAAAATATCGAATTTATGATTAAGTTTACAAATATTTGGAAATAAGCTCGACGAGTTAAAGTATTCAAAGTAGCGGAAATACAAAATATGATCAGGAAATAATAAATGAAAACAGAAAATGCCATTTTCGGTTTTAAATCCGTTTAACTTCACCACGATGACTATACAGAGACACTTTTTTAAGTTTAACACGTAAAATGGCAAAGCTGTATCTAAAAATGTTTTTTTTCTGGATTCAAATACAAAACAAATTTCACGTACTCCTGAAAAATCAACATGTTTGATAAAACGCCTATGTTTGTGTACTTATTAAATAAATCACTCGTGGTTCTAATTGTATTCATTATTATTCTGATACCTGAAACGGCTCACCGTGTAACGGAGTTCTGACGGATATGCAATAGAAAAAGTCACAACAGGTGTAATTGTACTTCGAAACGGTTAGAAGCAAAATTCGCCATGGGAATCTTAAATCTTGTTACCAGGTGCTTTTAAACTCACTGTCTTAATCTCGTTCATCACCAAGCCATCATGAAGATATTTTCTTTTTTAATTTCAATCACTGAAAAGTGATCCATTTAATCACCCCGTAATAGGTCTGTGAGGATCGGGGTGGGCCATCCCTTAACAAACCGTGCAAATATATGTATCAGTCAAATTGTAACAGACATTCATATATATATATATATATATATATATATACACTGAAAGGAAAAAGAAAGCATACATTTTGTTTTTTAAGATTATTTCATTATTGGCTAAGTTCAATCATGTGATAGAAAATGAGCTGATTTTTTCTTATTGTTTTGCTTTGAAATGAATTAAATGTTTGTTTTTTGATACAACAATATAATAAAATATAAATATACAAAATTTATATACAATACATTTATTGTTCCTTGACATGTCGACGTTTATAGGTATGTATACTTTCTTTTTTCCTTCACCGTATATACATATATACATTAATCTTAAAGGGACACACCAGTCTCAACAAATTATAGACTGTAGTTCGAGCTTAAACATATTCAAACAGAAATAAAATATAATTTGACACAGCTGATGATAGTATAAGAAAATTATGTTGTCTAATGACTTCAGGAGATTGTTCTCTCTTAAGTCTATAGTGGTTGGTTTGGTATAGACCCTTACTAAATATTAAATATGTTTTTTGATGTATTCCTTTTTACAGAAAAGATATAGTGGCAATAATTTTATTATATTGGGGTTGTTTTTGTGTGTTTATATTTATTAGAGGGATCTATAATTGGAATGGTTTATAAACACAAATTTTTGTGTTTTAATTGCATGGTGTTTATTTAAAGCCAGGAGAAGACATTAAAAAATATCAAAGATACCTTGGTTCATTTTATTTTTTTTCTAGTAAAATTTAACTATATTTGAGAATCAGAAAACACAAAAGAATCACCTATTTCTTAAATTTTATAAAACATGTGTTTTCAGTTTTTGGATTGGTTGAATATTAGTGCAATATATTTCTCATTTGCATATATTTCATAAAAAATTAAACAGATTCACATACAAACTAAAATATTATGTCAATTATATATATAAATATACAGAAAGAATAAGTTACAAACCTATATGTGAATTCAAGAGAAACAGGTGTGTAGTGTAAGGATCTTTTTGTTGTTAATTTTTAAAAATCAAATATTAAAAAATAATAAAATGAAACAACGATTGTTTTGAAAGAAACATGATTAAGAGTGTACATGTGTAAACACTATTTCCAAGCAGATATTTATAGTTTAACAGAGTCCCTTATAATTATAATGATTCCATTTGTGACACAAAAAATATAGGCTATACTATTGATGTAAACCGTAATTATTTGCTTTAACAAATAATATAAACTCTAGTTAGAATACACATGTGTTCTATGACCAGATGTAAAATTGTTTTATAAACACTTTCCTTTTCTTTTAATGAGAAATAAAACAGAAGTTCATTATAAAACAATATATAAGTAGAGAAAGAAAAAACAAAACAACAATAAAAAGATCGAGGCAGCAGGAGATTTTCACTCAAGTATTGTCTCCACAAAATATGCAAAGAGGCCATACTGGAGTGCAACGTTATCTTACATAAATCTGAAAAATGTAAAATTAAAAGTCTTTATTTTTAAGATATAAGTAGATATTACTTAATGACAGTTTCGTCCAGAAAGTAAATTATAGCAGTAGCGATAACTAAATAAAATAAATATTTCCAAAATGTACCACTGATAAACAAAATAACATTTTGATAATAAAACTATTGACATTATAATGTATGTTTTTCCTAATGTTGTGAATATTTGAATTAACGGTATTTTCGTGATTGAGCGTAATACTCAAGAAAAGTGTCTTTTCGTAATGAATAAATGAACCTTTTAGATGGTATTTCGTTAACTTCTCGTGCATATAATCTGATACTAATGCAGAACGAATCAATTACGGATTGATCAATAAAACTGATTCATTGATGACGGTGATAATGTATCTATATGTAATAATTGCATGCATATGTTTGAAATATCCTGCAGTAGCTACTTATTTGTTTGGTATGTATTACAAAAGTGATATAATGACGTCTATGTTTGGAACTTCTTGTACTTTATATATATATATATATATATATATATCAAAATTTACACATTTCTTATCATTAATGGTTGCTGAATCAACAAAATAAAAGGCTCAACTCCCTGATGTACGCCAACAGATTTTTAGACACTCAACACTCGGATACATATCAATAAAACATTGAGTTCTATATCGATTTCTATTTTCCCTGGAAAGTTTCATTAAAATCTAGTGCGATTATCATTTCTTTTTAATGATTAGAAATATATAATCCCCGTTACTTTCAATGTATTTCGCTATCAAAATCCTATATCTTATACAAACTGCGTTTCTTGCAAACAAATGCATAAGTTTATCAATTCGAAAAATACATAAACGAGGACATTTAATTCCCCTACGAATATCTCTGTCTGTCAGTAATCTGTTTTCATCAACTTTATTTTCGTGTTAAGAGAGTAAAATTCGAAAAGAAGTTTTACGAGTATTTGCAGCAGTACATCACTATTACACAACATTGTAAAGATCGTCTGCGTCAATATTCTATAACGCGTGTATTTCCCATATGAACACATTAAGTTAATAGACCGGATATCAATTTTATGTATCAAGCGAAAATATTTACTTGCTCTTTAATTCTCAAGGCCTTTCGCTAGGTTTGAACGACACGTTTTATCGGTAACATCTGTGAGAATGATCCAATGTACTTTCCTTTTTTACGCCGAAGTTACGTATATAAAAGTTACATTGATGAAGACGTGAGAGTTCTATTACACGAAGATGGCGCTCCATTATTACGCCGAAGATATCTATATAAAGGTCACATTGATGAAGACGTGAGAGTACTATTACACGAACATTGCACTCCATCATTACGCCGAAGATACGTATATGAAGGTCACATTGAGGAAGACGTGAGAGTACTTTTACATGAAAATGGCGCTCCATTATTATGCCCAAAATAATCATATAAAGGCCACATTGATGAAGTCGTGAGAGTACTTTTACACGAAGATGGCGCTACGTCATGATTATTGTAGATACTCACAATGTTTTCAAATGTAGGAAGACACGCTATGATTTATTGCCTAACTTCATCCCATTTCTGCCATAGAACGAGTGACGATGAGGTTGCTGAACTTATGTTTCGATAAATCCGATAATTTTCTGTGTTTTAATTCGAGTAATACGATATGGTTTCGATATCGAAAAAAATCATGTTCGTTAATTATTTGTTATAAATTAAACACTTGTACATACGTGTATGTTAAACACTAGTATGCTCACTGGATGAGACGATATTGTGCATTCCTTCCATGTGGCATCATAACTGGTAGTTATAGAATGAAGATCGAATCACTCGCTTTTCCTTGATATAGACCGGCTTCTGTTTCACCAACATTTTACTCAAATACTTAAAATAATAACTGAGTTTGACAGGTTATTTCTCTATTAAAAAATCGATATCAATGAAACCATGTCCAGTTTTACTGTAACCAGTCTAAAATCGTGGTCACCTGGCGGTTTTTCAAAGATTTTAATTGATGTTGGTGAAACAGGTGCCTAGCATACGTTTTGTTATTTGAGCAAAGAAAACCGGAAACTTTATCAAAAACATGTTCTTTTTACCTGTGGATAAATCTGTTTACAATATTTCATTTTGGTGATTATATTATAATGTCATTATTTCAAGATGATTCAAATCAATATGGCCTGCACGGCCAGCACAGCCAATCCCTGGACAATTCTATTTCAAATACCTGGTAAGAACAGTCTCAGTTAGGACTGGTACGCGACACTGTGTCTCATTGTCACTCGTCTCCAACTGTTGATTCAATTGGAAAAGCTACCAGTAACCAGTAACAGAGATGAGTGTGTTTGAGTGCTGGGTAAATGATCGTCTCTAGCCTCTCATGGCTTAAAATGACGCTAAACATTCCAACACACTTATATCAATAAAAACAACACTAAGTGTATCATTTTTAACATAGCAGAAGCAGGCCCCTAGGTGCATACACTAGTGGGCTTTTATAATTCGGCAATAGTAGGCCGCCTGGTGCTAACGCAGGTCGGCTTGATCATTTTCAAAATATAGCAAATCAATCCACTAAAAGGCAATGTTCATCAAACAGCAAAACAGACCGTTTTGTCATATGCATGTAACAATAGCAGACTTCCAAGTTTGCTGAATTCTTTATTAATACTAAGCTATTCTACTTTATCCTACATCAATACCAAACAAACAGCTGCATACGTTCGATCCGTTCTCTCATTAGCGATACCAAGACGCTAGATGCTATCAGACTCAAATGCATCTAAACAGTTTTATCGCTTAAGCTAATCTTTACTATATTCGGATATATCGTAGAACAAGATCAGACTTCCATGGCAAAAGAATACATGTGAATGAGATTTTCTTATTCTCATTTAACTGACCACAGCTTCAACTGCACAAACTGGACCTTGAACTGAATATATAGGTATCAAAATAGATGTTCCAGTTTGACGGGATTTTCACTTGCACAAATTAATCAATTATTTTGGTGTACTGTGACCTATTTTACTGGTGTTCGTTCTTCAACATCATCGCTCAAAGTGAAATATTATTGTTCACTGGACAACACCACCAATTCACCCCCTCTAAACAGGCCAAAATTACAAGAGTAAAAGTTGTTTTAAGCAAAACTGCCTTTTATTCTGAAACTCAAATGTGCTTGAGAGTGTTACAATTTTGAACCAGTGAATCCAGCATGATTGGTACCCACGAATCAAATGATGGCCTAAGCCTACAAACCTTCCACAGCATGTGTCATTATAAAATTACCTGAATGACTGGCCAAGTTACTTCGATGCGTTTAGATATGGCCCAGCTGAATTGGGAGCATAACCCATCTCATAAAGGCAACCTATAAATGCGTCCAAATGTGACAATGGTACTGGCCATATATTCAACAATTTATAAATATTTCTGAATGTTTCTTCTTTATGCCTTTGCTGTAGGCAAGATTTGTATTATGAGCAATGCTTGCTTGAACTAGTCGCTGTTGCTTTAAATCTTCTCGCAATTTGTACTCTTACTAAAACCTATTGATCAATAGCTAATCTTAAGCTATTGCATCATAGTTACTTGGCCCCTTATATCCCAGTTTAAAACCCTGCTGAAAACCAAGAGCCAATTCAAATGCAGTGAGTAAGACAGGGTATGGCTTCAATGCTTTAAACAAATTACCCACACTGATATGCGACTTACCCAAAATATTTGTATCATTGCCTGTAACTCCCTATTGCCTCTAAGCAAATATCTACTAACCCTATCGACTCTTCCAAATGTACCACATTTCCAACACATTGAAGATTATTTGATTAAACACAGTTTGCCTTGGGCCAAGTGCAACTTTGTTATTTATTAACCTACAATACTTGCTGTATCACATTAATATTCAAATATCACAGTAACAATTGCATATCACAATATTAATTTAATACTTAAATACCTAATACAGTAGCGATTGCATATCTATCAGAGTAATGTAGATCTGCTTCACATTAACGCTAATGAATCTAGTACAGTATCAACTGCGTAACTATCACAGTAACATAGATCTATATCACATTGATGTAATACTTACATATCTAATACATTAGCAATTGCATCTGTCACAGTAATGTAGATCTGTATCACATAAACACTTATCTAATACAATAATAATTGCATATCTATAATCGGAGTAATGTAGATCTGTATGTCATGAGCTCATCTGTATCACTTTAATACTTACTTTCCTATAGTACCAATTGCATATATATGTCATAGTAATGTATGTCTGTATTATATTAGACCGCGGCGTGGTGTAGTAGTAGAGCGTCCGTCTTGCATGCGGAAGGTCGTGGGTTCAATCCCCGGCCGTGTCATACCAAAGACTTTTAAAATGGTACTAGAAGCTTCCTCGCTTGACGCTCAGCATTTAAAGGAGCTTTTTAGGTCTGGTCGGCCCGGAGTCAGTATAATGTGACTTGGTGGGGTATCATACCTGTGTCTACGGCATGATACTCCAGTGTGACAGCGATCAGAATACTGTCTCAAGTAGACACCGTCGCGATATGACTGAAAAATTGTTGAAAGCGACGCTAAACACCATACAACAACAACAACTGTATTATATTAATATTTACTTAACTAATACAGTAATAATTGCTCTCTGGAAAGTCCCCACAGTGCAGAGCAGACATGCAAGAAATTACACGGATCAAAAGTCCGGCTTTACACATTACTGATGGTCTTTTATGAACAAAGGTGCCAACCTTTCTTCTTGTACAACTTCCCTGTATGGTAAGTTCCCAGTTTGACCCAGTCATAATTGGCAACCTTTCGTCTTATACAACTACCCTGTATGACCAGACCCCGATTTGATCCAATCATAATTGCCGACCATTCTTCTTGTATGACTACCCTGTATGGCCAGATCCAGTCATAATTGCCGACCATTCTTCTTGTATGACTACCCTGTATGGCCAGATCCAGTCATAATTGCCGACCATTCTTCTTGTAGAACTACCCTGTATGGCCAGATCCGGTCATAATTGCCGACCATTCTTCTTGTATGACTACCCTGTATGGCCAGATCCGGTCATAATTGCCGACCATTCTTCTTGTATGACTACCCTGTATGGCAAGATCCGGTCATAATTGCCGACCATTCTTCTTGTAGAACTACTCTGTATGGCCAGATCCAGTCATAATTGCCGACCATTCTTCTTGTATGACTACCCTGTATGGCCAGATCCAGTCATAATTGCCGACCATTCTTCTTGTATGACTACCCTGTATGACCAGATCCAGTCATAATTGCCGACCATTCTTCTTGTAGAACTACCCTGTATGACCAGATCCAGTCATAATTGCCGACCATTCTTCTTGTATGACTACCCTGTATGGCCAGATCCAGTCGTAATTTCCGACCATTCTTCTTGTATGACTACCCTGTATGGCCAGATCCAGTCGTAATTGCCAACCATTCTTCTTGTAGAACTACCCTGTATGGCCAGATCCAGTCGTAATTGCCGATCCAGTCGTAATTGCCGACCATTCTTCTTGTATGACTACCCTGTATGGCCAGATCCAGTCGTAATTGCCGACCATTCTTCTTGTATGACTACCCTGTATGGCCAGATCCAGTCGTAATTGCCGACCATTCTTCTTGTATGACTACCCTGTATGGCCAGATCCAGTCATAATTGCCGACCATTCTTCTTGTATGACTACCCTGTATGGCCAGATCCAGTCATAATTGCCGACCATTCTTCTTGTATGACTACCCTCTATGGCCAGATCCAGTCATAATTGCCGACCATTCTTCTGGTATGACTAGCCTGTATGACCAGATCCAGTCATAATTGCCGACCATTCTTATTGTATAGCTACCCTACCCTGTATGGCCAGATCCAGTCATAATTGCCGACCATTCTTCTTGTAGAACTACCCTGTATGGCCAGATCCAGTCATAATTGCGACCATTCTTCTTGTATGACTACCCTGTATGGCCAGATCCAGTCATAATTGCCGACCATTCTTCTTGTATGACTACCCTGTATGACCCGGTCCAGTCATAATTGCCGACCAATCTTCTTGTACAACTAATCTGTATGGCCAGATCCAGTCATAATTGCCGACCATTCTTCTTGTATAGCTACCCTACCCTGTATGGCCAGATCCAGTCATAATTGCCGACCATTCTTCTTGTATAGCTACCTTACCCTGTATGGCCAGGTCCAGTCATAATTGCCGACCATTCTTCTTGTATAGCTACCCTACCCTGTATGGCCAGATCCAGTCATAATTGCCAACCATTCTTCTTGTATGACTACCCTGTATGGCCAGATCCAGTCATAATTGCGACCATTCTTCTTGTACAACTACTCTGTATGGCCAGATCCAGTCATAATTGCCGACCATTCTTCTTGTATAGCTACCTTACCCTGTATGGCCAGATCCAGTCATAATTGCCGACCATTCTTCTTGTATAGCTACCCTACCCTGTATGGCCAGATCCAGTCATAATTGCCGACCATTCTTCTTGTAGAACTACCCTGTATGGCCAGATCCAGTCATAATTGCCGACCATTTTTCTTGTATAGCTACCTTACCCTGTATGGCCAGGTCCAGTCATAATTGCCGACCATTCTTCTTGTATAGCTACCCTACCCTGTATGGCCAGATCCAGTCATAATTGCCAACCATTCTTCTTGTATGACTACCCTGTATGGCCAGATCCAGTCATAATTGCCGACCATTCTTCTTGTACAACTACTCTGTATGGCCAGATCCAGTCATAATTGCCGACCATTCTTCTTGTATAGCTACCCTACCCTGTATGGCCAGATCCAGTCATAATTGCCGACCATTCTTCTTGTATAGCTACCCTACCCTGTATGGCCAGGTCCAGTCATAATTGCCAACCATTCTTCTTGTATAGCTACCCTACCCTGTATGACCAGACCACCATTTGACATAGCCAAAACTCGTAACCATAAATTATGGGTGAGTTTCCCCAAATATTGGGTACTTACAGTATGATGAATCCTGAATTGCCCGAAATACATTTTCCGTGCCATATAAAAAGAAGCAAAGTTATGCTACACTTATCACAGACATGTACTTTACTTTTGTAAAATTTCTCTCACTTTTTATGGGAACTGAAACTGATAAATGGATGCAACTATCAAATATACCTCTGTCCATTCTGTAATACTAGCAATGCTCTTTTTTCCGTACATTTTTAGACCATATTCAATAACAAACAGTTACCGGGGCCCATCTCTGTTTTTGTCTTGACCTAACAAACTTGCCAATTTAATGTTTATGCTATTCATTGCTTCATATTGTTTTTGTTTCACGTGGCACTTGAACAGACAGGTCGTCATCAGAACAATTAATTATTTTACCATCAAAGTACCGAGTAGGAGAAGTCATCCTAGTTTCAATAGCCTTCTGCCACGTGTCCAACACATTACCTGACTCGTCTTCAGTCAACGAAAGTCGAATGAATACTCGTCAGCCATCTCTTCCGCCGCTGTTGCCTGCCTTATTTCTTCCGTTTTCATCGCCGCAGTGTTGTGCGCCGCCGCACTTCTTCCTCTCCTATCTTGACTTCGTGTCTTGGGCACATTTACCTTTTGGTTTTATATGATGTTTTCGCTTCGAGAGCTAATTTCAAAGTGAAGACTAGCGGTTTTACCCAAATATTTCACCACTGGCAGTGTTGATGTAAAATTTACTGTGTGAGATTCACTTTGCCGTAAGATTTACACATTTACGCAATGGGTTTGATTTTATGCCCGAAATAAACGAGACTATTTTTAAACAATAGCCCTAATAATTTCATTTAGATAAATAGAAAGCACTAAGGCGTATACCAACTTCACTTCATCAAACGGTATCAACTTTAAAGTGTAGAAAAATAACATCTGACATGCTCCTCATCGTGTATGATATTCAAGACTTAACAAAATGTGAAATTACAGTGTATTTAAAGCGTTTGTGTAACACATTATAGGTTATGCTTTTCTACCATGTTTTCTAAATGGCGGCAGCATACCTTAACGATAATTAAGAAATATTTAACGCAATGGGAATCCTGGTATATATTTGTTTATCACACAATTTACTGCGTAGGAGTGTAACAAACCCATGGCATATTTTTTATTAAATTAACCTTCTAGTATAATATCAATTCCGATTCATTGCTCGGTGTTTTCAGCATAACTGGGATCTCGTACATGAACTGCCAAAGTACTTTCATACTTGCCCGAAAATATAAATGAAGTCGATCTGTCATGGTGAAGGAGGAATATACCTTTTAAATTATTTTCGAAATAAGTAATATATTTGGTATATAATGAAACTTGAAGTAATTTTAAATATAATTTTTTTTTCTGCGGTAAATATAACATATAGTTATATGTGACGTCGTGAACATGCCATGTTCGAACTTCTTGACGTTCCAATTTATAGCCGCCAAATCGCTTATTTTTCCACCTCATTTGAGTTATACATAATGTACAGAATCGAGACATATATCACCACTTACACATTTGACGGATGTATGGATTTACAAATGCAAAAATTACGACAAACGCTAAATTCTGAAAATACTAGCGAAAAACGATAACTATTTTTTTTCTCGATTTTTTTTTCGAAAAAAAAAACGGCTTCAAATAAAAAATTCTTAAAAAACAAACCGAGCGATTTTTGCATATTTTTTACATGGTTTTGTACTTTATATTGTTCAATTATTGTAAGATTTTCAGAAAAAAATGACAAACTAGATTATTTATTATATTCAATTATTTACCCCTAACCTACGTCAAAAACGCTTTAAAGCAAAACGTCAACGTTGGTATAGCGCAACAAGAATAAGGTTTGTGATAATTGACAATTTTGTTCTTACCATTGTATTAGGATATTTGTGATCACTAGTAGTATAAACTACAGCTGTTTAGTGGCAACAGATTTGTCTATAGCATTTGTAATAGCGTGTCTGTTTGGTACACGTATAAAACCGTCATTTTTTTTTATCTCTTACACGGAATTGGATTCCAAATCAATAATCTCATTTCTGACTACATGTACCTCCACGGCTGCTAGTGAAATGTGGACATCATGGTTGTCAATTATTAGAACAACAAGTCTGGCTTTTCTGAGCAAACTGTTACACACTCATAAAATGAGCTTGAAACAATACCCACTATGATTGGCAGAGACAAGCCACGATCATTGTAAATCTTATTTGATCGTACGGTGGAGTACCCTTCCACCCATCCCAATTAAATAATATTACTATTGTATGTAAAACTGTTTCATTGTTTCACGAAGAAGACAGTCACGTGGTCAGCTGTTACTACTTCCGATACACTTCTAAGCGTGTTTGGTCAAATCACCCTTTCGCAGGTTAATTGCTTTCCAAAACAAGTTCTATCAAAGTTAAATTCAATACTCAAAAGAACTTTAATGGAAATTCACTTGAAGTTTTTTTTTCGGAACAGCAATTAAACAATTAAAAAAATACATGATATAAGTTTCAGAGACACATAATTGAGTTATGATGTAAGGCTCATTGACTCTTTTGATGATGCATACACATACGAGGACTGGTAATCTTTATGGCCATTAAGACGATCAAACCCGCGACCTTTGAAGTAAGCAGTCACCACTCTTTCATATGCGCTACCACTCTTCTTAGAACGTATAGTGCTCTTTAAAGGGATTATATTGGCAAGTAACACAAACACACTGTTATTCTAGACTTTTCCTGTATGCAGTGTGCACAAAATAATGCCTATGTATTGACGTATAACCTTAATTTACTTGAAAGTTATTAAATAAATAGTAATTGAATATTGACCAAAACTTTAATACGTCCCAAAATAAAGTATTGCGCAATGTTTACATTGAACTCCGTAAACTTCCCGAAACAAAGCCTCAAAAACTAGATCGGGAACGAGTCTTCACGATGTTATCCGATGATTAATCGGAATCCGAAAGGGGTTCGTTGAAAATGGCGAATATAAACAAAATCATTAACGGTAATTGACGGTAATATGCCAATATAATCCCTTTAAGAGACTCACACCAATGTTAAATACCATTTACTTATGTTTCAACACCACACGAAACATTGCATTAGTAATGTTTGACTTATTGATACTAGTATTTTTGTTTATAAAACTAGTTTGTTTATTTGAATTTTAGTGCCATTTTGTGCCATTGAGGGCTTATAGACGATTAGCTAATTAAACCAGTCTTCCCTACGATCTTAGAAGGTTAACCAATACTCGACACAATCATCTCCGCAAGAAACGGTCAACTTTTCGCTTGTAATCAGCAGTGAGAGACGAATGACACTAACACGCAATGCAGTACATGTATATAAATCATCACGGAGATTTTGGCCGGCTGGTGATTCGAAAATAGTAATTTTAACAAGTTAAGTCATGTTAGTTTTGATTGATTGATTAATTTACTATTTAGCGTCATTTTTATGCCATCGTTGGATAACAGACGATCAGTTAACATAACCACTGTTTCTCGGGATCCTGAAAGGTTAACCAGTACTCCAACACACAGCATCTCCGTGAGTAGCTTTTAACTTTCCCACTTGAATCAGCGGTGAGAGACGAATGATAATGTATACCAATCATATAATGATATTTCTTTGGATTTGTTTTTTTATACTGAGGTTTTTAATTTTATATTTAACAAAGCCAAAATAACATAAGTTTTCAGTTGGTTGACCGTCCTTAATCTTTACCGCCGACCCTATTTTTTACCAAATCAAAAAAAAATTCTTATTGTTATTTATTTTTCATCTAAATCATTTCCGTTACACAGACATTGCATTATACCAATACAAAATGTTGAGTTTGAATATTCCAATGTGTTTGCTGCACGATATCAAACATTGCCGCCTGGAGAGACAGAGAATACTGCCCGAATAAATGGTTATTATTGTTATTCCGAACAGCACAGTGAATCTTTTATATGTCTTTCTTGATAATATAACATGGTTAACAAACAACTACACCCAATGACCGGCTCGCTCTGAACAATTTTAGTACCTCCAGAGTGAAAAAAAGAAAAGACAAGCATACGTGATATACACTATTTTTTACGGACTAACCAGAAACGGATATATTATTATGGCCTAAGTAATTTTAGAAATTGCTTTAAATGAAAATGTATTGAAATTGCGATGCGTCCCTTTAAAATAATAAAATTTTGTAATTTAATTAATATTTTAGATTGACAGTGAAGTGTTCGAAGATAAGTGGCCTGTGACTGATTTTCTATCGATATATTTTAGATATGTGCATTACTTCTATCAATTTTTGGAAGGAGAAAAAAAACACAAACACAAAACGGCCGTATGTGCCGGCGCTTTTTGTCCGCCTAATGCATTTTTTCCGCAGAGAAAATAGAAATACGTCATATTTTATCAATTTAGGACAATGAAGACTTTTGTCCGCATCTTGACAGAAGTCGTCGTAGGAGTATTTCCTGTGGATAAAAAGCGTTGCGAACAAAAAGCACCAAGAGGACAAAAAAGTCACAGGCGTGCAATTTATACATTATTGAAAATGCAGGTTTTCACCTAACTGATTTTTACATAAAATAATGGTAATAGCTCATAGAGAATAGAAATAAATATATGAGTAAATTTAAATGTTGTTGGCTAAAGGAAAGACGTAGTATTAGATCTAGAGTGAATATGTACAATAAAAAACAACAAGGGATGTTGAGAACGTCTAAGCAAATGACGATAACTATGTTGATGATGAAAACAATGATGCTGTTGGTGCTGTTGGTGGTGCTGCTGCTGATGATGAAGACATGATGATGATAATGATGATGATGTTGATGATGATGATGATGATAATGATGTTGTGATTTTTTATTACGATGATGTTGATCACGATCTAGTAAGGGACGTTTATGCGAAACGTTTTTCGACTGGCTTAAAATACTATTTCACTAAACAGTAGTACAATTATAGTAGAAATAACAAGTGTGTACAAAGTACTAGTTTTTGAAGAATGAGATTTAATACTTTTCCAACACATTTATAAGGTTATGTATTGGATATCTAGTTTTATTCAATGATCACAAACCCAACATTTAAAGCGCTATACCAACGTTGACGTTTTGCTTTAAAGCGTTTTTTGACGCAGGGTAGGTTTAAATAATTGAATATTATAAAAAATCTAGTTTGTAAATTTTTCTAAAAATCTCAATCACAATAATTGAAAAATATATTGTATGATAACATATAAAAATTATGCAAAATCGATCGTTTTGTTTTTTAGTAATTTTTATTTGAACCCGTTTTTTTCGAAAAAATCGAGAAAAAAGGTCCCGTTTTTTGCTAGTATTTTCAGAATTTGGCGTTTGTCGTTATTTTTGCAATTGTAAATCCATACATCCATTTAATGTGTACGTGGTGATATATGTTTCAATTCTGTACATAATATATAACTCAAGTGAGGTAAAAAAATACGCGATTTGACTGCTATAAATTGGGACGTCAAAAAGGTCGAACATGGCCATTTTCACGACGCCACATATAAATATATGTTATATTTACCGCAGAATAAAAATACATATTCATATTGGAAATTACTTCTAGTTTCATTATATACCAAATATACTACTTATTTCGAAAATAATTTAAAAGGTATATTCCTCCTTAAATGAAGTTATTTTAAGACGTTACACCTATGTTAGTAGGTAGTTCGCAGTTGGTATCAGGAAGCGATTCAACATTTCTAGTTGGGGATTCGTTTTTTTTTTAAATCGATATTTGTTTTCAAAAACAAATTAATTCTATAGAAAAAGAGTTTAAAACAATACCATTCAATACCATGAATATATTCATAAGGAGGCGATTCAAAATGTCTACCAACCAGCTGCAATTTGGGGATTCAGATTTTTTATTAATTTACATTCATCTTTTATTGATTATATTTTTAAACATATAAACACGAGTGAAATATGTAAATTAAATAGAAATTATAATAACGAATCCGAATACCCAACTGGTTATTCGAATCAACAACTACCAACTGCGAACTAATTAATATGTGGATTTGACAAGAATCTCTTTTTGCATTTACATTTAATCTAAGTAGAACCACCGTCCTTCTGCAAGTAACAGGAAAACATTCTCCCATGCAGCTTCGTAGTGAGAGGGGCTCGAACTGACGACCTGAGCTATTTCGAGTGATGTTTTATTCGAAACTTTGATACGATGGGCATACAAATTGCAAGTGTTCTAATGGGTACTTATGCATCCAACATCGCTCTACCATCATCGTTACACCACGAAACGAGACTCAGTCAGAAATGAACACTGTCATACATTAAAGTAGCGTTTTTCTTTAATAGTTACAAAAACATAACAGTGAATTTCTGGAAAAAACTTTTTTCCAAAACTTTTGTTTCATTATGAACTTTTATGCTATAAACTTAATATTTTTGGATTATTATAACTATTATTAAGTTAAATTAAAAATTTAAGCTCAAAAAGTTCGTAAAATACTGAAATAAATGGAATTAAAGTAGTAAAAAAAACACACCCTGTCCATATTCCAATTGGCATTAGTTTTCAATGGGAAATAACGATTTCCAACCGGTCAATTCAAATTGGAAACACAAGTTTCCAATTGGAAGGTAAAGGGTCCAGTTGGAAGATTATATTAATAGATTCTATTTTTGGATCAAGTTTTCAATTGAAATGGAAAAAATCGAATTGGAATATTCTATTTATAGATCAAATGTTTTGTGTACGTGTAGAGTAGGAGCATGTGTATGTGTGTGAGTGAAAGTGGGCATGCGCTTGTATATGAATGCAGGGAAGGTGCTTGCGTAAGTGCCTTTGTGTGTCCGTCTTCTTGTGCGTGAATCGTACGTGCGTTTAAAGCATTGTATAAACAGCATGCGCGTGAATGCATGTGCGTGCATACATGTGCATAAAAACTAGAAGTAGTAGTGTCTGTAGCAAACACTAAAGAAGCATTTATATGTGTGCGTGCGTGGGTGAAGTGTGTAGCAAAATGACCAAGGGCCAACAACTCCTAAAGGTAGAATACAATCATACACAAAGTAAAATAAACAATTATAATTTTACATGAATAAAATTACGAATATACAGGTATGCAATATATACAAATTAAAGATAATAACTCAACACAAAAAAACACAGCTGTTTTAAAGGAATGTCTTTTGGTGGTAT